>JARQZK010004818.1:0-13043 GCA_030704885.1 Cynegetis impunctata
GGCAGAGTAATTCATGACTAATCCCATGAATCAGAGGACTGCCATCCCATGAATCAGAGGAACTGCGGCAATCAGGGCGATGGGTCAGAATCACTGTATACGCTCGTCTCGAACAAGTTGCTTTACTGAATTGATGTGGATAGTTTGTGTTATTTTTATTATTGCCTTTGTTACCATATTTGGATATTTGGAATTAATACAATATTTCTGTTGCAATTGTCGTTTTGTTTCAACATTAAATCTAACATCAGAAGTACGGATCGCCCCTTGTCCACGAAACTGTAAGTAATCGAAATTAGTGTTCTTTTTGATTATTCTTTACATTCCAGGTATTTATCATAATACCAAAATTATTTGAAAACCTGGCAAGCTACGTTTTTTTTTCATAAATTTCGAGCATTAGCTTAGGACAATTTTCAATGAGAGAAAAATATTTTCCTTTATTTGGGTTCACTACACTTGAAATAGCAGTAAACATGTTTCTACGATATAATTCTTTTTTTCATTAACCTTTGTCTAGCAATGGGTAAAAGGTAATAACTGAGGCAAAAAATTTTTGAATATAAATGATTTGTGTGTTAAATTCATTCTGCTAATGTTAATATTACCAGCGTTCAATGTTCGAGAAAAAATAAAAATCAGTTAGATGTTTATTATATAATTTTAAATTCTGATAAAAGTCTTTACTCAGTTTAGTTATGTCACCAATTATCTTGCAATCGGGGATAACGTTTTGAGAAGTTTTGTTCTTGTTTAAAGCGATAAACTTTCAAATGCTTGCTTTCTTTTATGCACATATGAATTGAGTTTCCATTGCAAATGTTATGTATATGAAATCAAATATTTTACACTTTAGTTTATATAATGACTTCAAATACTGTACAACAGGTAAATTGCAAATGTATATTTCAATTTATAGTGCCGTGGCACAATTTTAAATATTTAATGTCAATAATTTTTTATAAAACACGATTGAGTAAAATAATTGGTTGATTATTTTTTTAAAAAATTTTAAAAGTTTAGCTTCGTAATGGAGAATTTATTTTCTGAGCTGGTTAAAGCAATCAAGTCATCTCGTACCTCGCCGGAACAGGTTGATTTACCCTTATTTCGTCCAGATTTGACAGGTGCAAAGAAATGGCTGACTGAGGTTACGAATATCAAAAATGAGTTTGAATGGTCTGATCAACAAATTATTGTTAGAGTGGGTCGATTTCTGACAGGAGTATCCAAAACATGCTTTGATACTTGGAAACCTGAAGTAAAAACTTGGGAAATATTTCAGAGGGATTTTTTGGAGGCGTTTCCTCCCAAGAAAAATCTTGGCAGATTATTATCGAATGCGGCGGGCTTTGACAGTCACCGTTGTAATACTTACGACGCTTATGTATTTGAGAAAGTTAGTTTACTCAAAAATCTTCGCGTACAGTGGGAAGAAGTGGATCTTGTCGAGCTTGTAATTCATGGCATTAAGGAGCTTGCTATACAAACCACCGCTAGTAATCAGAATTTCAAAAAACTGTCGGAACTTATTTCATTCCTGGGAACTGTCCCAAAACGTAGTATTGACAAACACAGCGAGAAAAGGTGTACAGAGCTAGTAGAACCACCTCGTAAACGTCTTCGCGAATATCAGAGCACCGGTGAACTTAGACGGCGACTTATTAAATGTTTTAAGTGTGGAAAAGATGGTCACGTTCTAAGGGATTGTCGAGCAAATATTGGCGAGGAAAAGCGACGCGTCGATATAGCCAGCACTTCTACAGATTCCAGCTCAGTTTGTTCTTTTTGTGCAAAAACAGGACACAAATTCGATCAATGCTTCATTAGGCAGAACATTGAAAAAGCGTAAAAGTGTAATAATGTCTTGCAGCAGTGGCAAACCTAATAGTTCAGTTAAGGTAAAAACTTGATGGATTAAATTACGCAGGAATTATTGATACCGGCGCAGATATTCGCTGATTGCACAGAAACACATTCCCAATTTCAAACATATAATCGAAGTGTGTCAGTCTACTATCACTGGAAATCTTCCTGACAGGGTCATCTCCAATGAAAATTCGAGTATTTTTTTGAAACGTCTGAGATAGCTATAAATTTGACTTTTGTTGTTGTTGTTGTTGTGTTATTTGAATATGACCTGCTCATTGGATGCAACATATTTGAAGATCCCGACATTACCTGCATTACTGATCATACTGGGAGTAGCATTGTTCGCAATAAAGTCTCGCGTATCTTTGCACATTACCCAGCTCCGGCGACCAAACTCTTGACGTCCCCGTAACATATAAGCTAAGTCTTTTTGGCCTACTTTCCCGATACACTAATATGTTGGTCACTGCAGTTCCTCGAGTAAATAAAGCCTCTATGACTATCAGATTACGTGACGATTTTATAGTCAATCGTAATCCTTATCGCCTATCGGCCGAAGAGAGAAGAATAGTTAGAGAAATCGTGAACGATCTTATTACTAATAATATTATACAAGATAGTGAGTCGCCATATGCAAGTCCGGTTTTATTAGTAAAAAAAGAAAGAGGGATCCTATCGAATGTGTGTGGATTACAGGGAACTCAACTCGCATACTATCAAGGACAGATACCCCTTACCGTTGATTGACGATCAACTAGATCGTCTTGGGAAAGGTAAAATCTTTACGTCATTGGATATGTCCTCGGGATTCCATCAGATTCCGATTGATTCTGAATCGGTGCACAAAACGGCATTTGTCACCCCCGAAGGGCACTATGAATACCTTAGGATGCCCTTCGGCTTAGCCAACGCCCCGGCAGTTTTTCAAAGGGCAATAAATAAAGCTCTAGGTGAGCTTAAGTACACAATTGCTTTGGTCTACTTAGATGACGTTCTCATTCCATCAGAAACCTTCGAAGAAAATCTACATTCACTTGACTTGGTTCTAGGTGTATTATATAAAGCTGGTTTTTCGCTTAATTTGAAAAAGTGCAATTTCTTTCAAGATAAGTTGGAATATTTAGGTCGGGAGATATCTGGCGAAGGCATTCGTCCTGGCGTGAGAAAAGTAGAAGCACTCCAAAAAATCTCCGGCACCTACTACAACGAAGCAGGTTCGACAAACTTATAGGTCTCGCTGGATATTTCCGCAAATTTATTCCTGAATTTGCCTCCCGCACCGCATGTATAACAAAACTTACACGCACTGAGGAACCCTTTAGGTGGACAGAAGAACAAGAACTCGCAAGAAAATATATTGTAAACTGCCTAATATCTAGACCATTGTTGTGTATTTTCGACCCTCTACTACCAACCGAACTGCATACGGATGCCAGCAGTTTTGGGTATGGTGCAGTTTTATTACAGAAACTCGAAGGCAATAATCGAGTTATAGGATACTTCAGCAAACGCACAACGAAAATTGAAGAAAAATATCACTCGTATGAACTAGAAACACTTGCAGTGGTGAATGCATTAAAACACTTCCGCGTATACTTACTGGGCATTGAGTTCACGCTAGTGACTGATTGCAATGCCCTCAAATCAACTGCAACAAAAAAGGATCTTTTACCCAGAGTAGCCAGATGGTGGGCTTACATGCAGGACTTCAATTTTAACATACTATATCGTAAAGGTAGTTCCTTGCCACACGTAGATTTTTAAGCCGAAACCCTGTCGCTGTTCGACGCTTGACGAAACACGAGAGTTGGCTTTACATTGAACAGCGAGGTAACGCAGAAGTTAAGCAACTAATTGAAGATTGGAATGAAGGAAAATTGGATAGATCCCGTTATGTTGTAAAAAGTGGAATTTTACACTACCTGATTGAAACTCCTAACGGAATCACACCCAAACCATTTGTTCCACGTCAAAGTCGATTGGGCCTGTTAAGAATATTCCACGATGAACAGTGCCATGTTGGAATCGACAAAACATTGGAAACAATTCAAAGACACTTCTGGTTCCCCCGTCTACGCCAGTTTGTAAAGAACTATATTAAACATTGTCTTGTATGTGCAGTGAAAAAGTCGAGAACTGGACCCTTGCAAGGATTTATAAGATATAATGTTGAAAAACCACTTGAGCCTATGAATACTCTTCACGTCGACTGCCTTGGACCATTAGCAACGACCTGTAATGGATACAAACATGTCCTCGTGCTTATTGACGCGTTTACTAAATATTGTGTCTTACTTCCACTTAAAACTGTTAAAGCCGAAGAAACTAAACTTGCTATTCAGTCATTCATATCCCTTTTCGGGACACCAAAGAAAATTATTATGGATGCTGGCAAAAATTTTAAAAATCTGAGTTTGCCAGAATATTTGGATTCTCTGGTTATCGAATATCATTATACCACTCCCGATGTCCACAGGTCGAATGGACAAGTAGAAAGATACATGCGGACCATCATGAATCTAATTCGAGTAGAAACGAAAGTGACGTCAGAATGGTCGAACAATCTGTGGAAGATTCAACTTGTGTTGAACACAACAATTCAAAAAGCAATTGGTATAACCCCACTTAGAGCCCTGATTGGTATTGATGGCGCAACACCACTCATTCAATCGCTTTTAAAAAATATCAGTACTGATTTGCAACCAGTACGCAATATAGAATTAGACCATAATAGAGTCAGAGACAGCCTTAGGGCATCTACCCAAACCCGCGTCAAAGCTAATGAAAAACGCCGCATCAACCGTAAGTATGAGGTAGGCGATTTTGTACTGATGCAGAGATGATCAAACGCATCAAAGCAAACTCAAGTACGAATTCCAACGACCGTATGAAGATTATTTCCATTTCCCCAGAAGTTCGATATGAAATAAAAGGAGTTGGAATGTCGTTAATTTCCAAAACTGCAAAGGCACAACTTAGAATTTGGCCTAGCGACTGGTCACTATCAATGGATATGACTGAACTTCTTACATTGATAGCTTCGGAATCGAGGTGAGACTTCTACTATATATGGCACGTGTTAGAATTTTGATTATTGAAAATGTTGAAGATTTATTATGCTTTGAATTAGTTTGTAGAAATGTTGGAAAGCTTGTTACGCTTTGCATTTTTACGTGTTAATATTTAGAATTTTGATTATTGAAAATGTTGAAATTTTATTATGCTTTGAATTAGTTTGTAGAAATGTTGGAAAGCTTGTTACGCTTTGCATTTTTACGTGTTAATATTTAGAATTTTGATTATTGAAAATGTTGAAATTTTATTATGCTTTGAATTAGTTTGTAGAAATGTTGGAAAGCTTGTTACGCTTTGCATTTTTACGTGTTAATATTGAGAGCTTATCATGCTTTGCATTGATTCGTATAAGTGTTAGAAAGCTTATTGCGCTTCGCATTTGTAAGTGTCGGTGTTGGGAGCTTGTTATGCTTTGCATTCTTTTGTATAAATGTTGGAAAGCTTGTTACGCTTTACATTTGTACGTGTAAATATTGAGAGCTTATTATGCTTTGATTTGGTTTGTAGAAATGTTGGAAAGCTTAATACGCTTTACATTTTTACGTGTTAATATTGGGAGCTTATCATGCTTTGCATTGATTCGTATAAGTGTTAGAAAGCTTATTGCGCTTCGCATTTGTAAGTGTCGGTGTTGGGAGCTTGTTATGCTTTGAATTGGTTTGTATAAATGTTGGAAAGCTTGTTACGCTTTACATTTGTACGTGTAAATATTGAGAGCTTATTGCGCTTTGAATTAATTTGTAGAAATGTTGGAAAGCTTGTTACGCTTTGCATTTTTACGTGTTAATATTGAGAGCTTGTCATGCTTCGCATTGATTTGTATAACTGTTAGAAAGCTTGTTATGCTTCGCATTTGTACGTGTCAGTGTTGAGAGCTTGTTACACTTTGAAATTGTAATCGAAATGTGAAATTTTAGTGATGAACATTACGAAGAAGTCCCATCAGAGATGGACCCCGAAGAGAAGGAAGGCAACCTAGAGGGGAATGATCACGAGATGCTTTAAAAACATCGAGAACGATGTTTTCTGTTAGGATTGGCCGTGTTAGAAGCAGAGTAATTCATGACTAATCCCATGAATCAGAGGACTGCCATCCCATGAATCAGAGGACTGCCGGCAATCAGGCGATGGGTCAGATCACTGTATACGCTCGTCTCGACAAGTTGCTTTACTGAATTGATGTGGATAGTTTGTGTTATTTTTTATTATTGCCTTTGTTTACCATATTTGGATATTTGGAATTAATACAATATTTCTGTTGCAATTGTCGTTTTGTTTCACATTAAATCTAACAATATATATAAATATATATATATATATATATATATATTATATATATATATATATATAAATATTTAAATATATATATATATATATATATATATATATATATATATATATATATATATATATATATATATATATATATATATATATATATATATATATATATATATATATATATATATATATATATATATATATATATATATATATATATATATATATATATATATATATATATATATATATATATATATATATATATATATATATATATATATATATATATATATATATATATATATATATATATATATATATATATATATATATATATAACGTAGCCAGCATGATGGTTTAAAGTCGAATGACGATAGAGCTTGGGTTTCGAAATGTTTCACGAGAATGTTGGCTATGACGGAGGAGAGAGGAATTCCATTGGGGCTCCCTTAATTTGTCTGAAGAAATTGCCTTGAAAGATGAATTGTTCTCCATGCAGTGTTTGATCAGGGATAGATGGTCTGGGGATATTTGATGTTTCGTGTCTAGGATGAAAAGTGTTTCTTCAATGGGGATATTGTGAATGAGGAGACAATATCAGAACTAACAAGGAGAACAGTTGAGGTAATATCAATACTTTTGAGGAGTTCTATGAAGTGAAAAGAGTTTTTGACGTATCACTGGGTTTGTTCGGCAAGGGGTTGAAGGGTTTTGGCGAGATATTTCGCGTGTTGGACAATTGTAAGCGCTGACAATGGGTCGAAGTGGAATATTAGGCTTGTGAACTTTGGGTAGACCATAAATTCGAGGGGTTCTTGAAGATTTTTCTCTTGGGATTAGAGACTTTTTTATTTCAGGTGGGAGATTCGGTTGGTTGATACGAGATTTTGTGGTTTTCTCCAGGTATGTTGTCGGGTCATGAGTGATAACGCTTATAGTCGGGGGTGTCTAGAAGATTGGACATTTTATCGAGGTGAGAAGAAGTGTTAAGAATGACAGTAGCATTGCCTTTATCGGCTGCGAGTTTGAATTCAAACATGATATATATATATATATATATATATATATATATATATATATATATATATATATATATATATATATATATATATATATATATATATGGTTTCCCGGGTTTGTATCGCTTGTGGGCTTCGTCTTCGTTGAAGTCTGCTCGACGTTACGGCAAAATCCCCTTTGCCACCAGCATCCTGAAGATGGCAAATGTGATTTTGCCGAAACGTCGAGCAGACTTCAACGAAGACGAAGCCCATACGCGGATACAAACCCGGGAAACCAGACAACCAGATTATCTCCGCGAGAACCTGAAAATCAACATATATATATATATATATATATATATATATATATATATATATATATATATATATATATATATATATATATATATATATATATATATTTATATATATATATATATATATATATATATATATATATATATATATATATATATATATATATATATATATATATTTATATAAATATATCCCTAGAAAGCTAAAAATATTTTTTCACCCGTTAACGCTAAGCTTCCGTAAAATTTACCACTTCAACCTAACATACAAAAAAATATTGGTAAATAAAAATTTTGAATAATGAAACATTTAAATATGTTAGAATATGCTTTATTAAGCATACTTTTGAGGAGAAAACATTTTTTATTTAAGTCGATGTTCGCAGGTTGTTCAAATCTTAGCGCGGTGTTCCTTACAGAATGTCTTCCTGCATAGGTATGTAGTCATCCTTCTTTTTTTTGGCGGGACAAATGTTGCAAATAGTTCTGGTCGACGTCTGAGGTACCGGAACCGCGTTTGGGACTGTTTACCCTAACATAGTCACATTGAGTTCTCGGATCGGACGTTGCAAAGTTTGTATTTTTTCTTTTGTTTATCCATGGCTGGATAAGGTTTTCTTGAAGTGAGAATAGGTATGAAGAACTCACTGTGTTCACTCCCATTCTCAGGAAAGTACTCACTTTCAGAATCCACAAGTGGCTCTTCTTCTAGGTGATCTTAATCGTCGCTACTATCTTCGCAACTTTCGTTACTATAATCGACCTCATTATCTTCATCAAGGTCAAGGAAGCTAAAATTGGCTGATAACTCTTCCAGCTCGTTTGGCCGAAGTGGCCTGGTATCTTTCCACTCAGTCGACATAATATACCACGTAATAAGTCAAGACGGCGGCTGAACCCCCTCGAACTTCACGTTTCCAACGTACCGCGAAATACGGAATTCGGCCTCGTAAAATTTACGATGCTTAGCCTTCTAGGGATATATATATATATATATATATATATAATATATATATATATATATAAATAGATATATATATATATATATAAATATATATATATATATATATATATATATATATATATATATATATATATCTAAATAATAATAATTGTGATAATATAATAATAATTCTTTATTTCTTTAAGACAGTCTTAAAACTGTATAGAAAAAGTCAATACAGAAGAACCAGGGGGAAAAAATACATAAAAATACAGAAAATAATACACAACCATATACATACAATTAAAACAAATAATCTTTTACTTCATAATAACAATTTTCGGCCAAGAAATGCTTCAACTTTCTTTTGAATCCACAATTTTTCAAATCCGTTGGGAGAGCATTAAACGTTCTAGAAGCCATATAATTTGGTGATTTATAAGTTAACTGATATTTGGCAACTGGTACAAAATAGTTTTCTTTCTGACGGGTGTTCAAATCATGCTTTTCTTTATTTTTTTTCAAATGTAGCTTAATTGCCTGTTAAAACATGTACACATAATTTATATATAACGAGGGACGCCAGAGTTAATATTTTCAGATCTTTGAATGTAAGTCTGCATGATCTACGATTTGAAAGGCCAATCATGGAGCGTAGAACTCTTTTTTGAGCAATAAAAACATCACCAGCTGAAACAGATAAGCCCCAGAGGATAATTCCATACCGAAGCCTACTTTCAACTTGGGCGTAGTAGAGCTGCAATAACTGATCAATAGTCAGGACACGTCGCAGATTTTGCGACTGAAAAGAAATTGAATTCAACCTAGAAACAAGGTATTGACAGTGTTCCTTCCAGTTCAGATTTTTGTCTATCCGAAGACCCAAAAATGTGGCATTAGTCAAGTCAGATGAAACCACAGGAGATTTTTCACTGGTTCTAAATGCTATGTCCTCCCACGTTTTTTGCATATGATGAAATCTGAGCGCTTTCGTTTTTTCAAAGTTAAGGTATAAATGATTAGCTGAAAACCAACCATTTATTTGGCTTAATACTCTCCGGCACATATCTGTCAAGGACAGATCTGACGAGTGAAAAACAACAAGAGAGGTTTCATCAGAATACATCGGGAAATGTGCTGGTGCAGGAAGCTGATCCAGATCACTGATGTATAATATAAAAAGTATAGGGCCGAGTACGGAACACTGAGGCACACCTATCTCCGCAAATGCATATTCAGATGAACCATCGTCAACAACTACGAACTGTCTTCTATTGTAAAGAAAAGTTTTCACCCAATTAAGGGGATATCCTCTTACTCCATATTTGCACAATTTTTCCAAAGAATACCGTGATTGACACAGTCGAAAGCCCTATTCAGATCACAGAAGATCTCAACAGGGCACTCGCCTGCCTCAATACATTCAATTATTTTATATAAGTAGGAATATATTGCTGTATTGGTAGATTTTTCATTCAAGAACCCATGTTGATTTCGGGAAAATATATTATTGACCTGGCAAAATGACAACAACCTATTCAAATATATCGGAGAATGTGGAGGATAGTGTAACTGGTCCATAGTTTTCCAGTTCCTGACGACAATTCTTTCCATAAATAGGAGTAATTTTTTCAGTTTTGAGCAAACTCGGAAAATGACTGGTAGAAAATGATAAATTCACAAGAAATTCAAAAGGCTTCACCAACTCTCCAAAACAGCGCCGTATCAGAAAAACAGGAACCTCATCAGAACCGAATGAACGTTTATTCTTTGGTTTTTTTGTAATCAAATCCAACATTTCTGTTTCATCATACGGCCTTAGAAAGAAAGTATCACATGGTGAACACATATTATTCATGAAGTTATTGAAGTCAAGTATATCACCATTCATACCACCCAATATTTTTCTGGGAGCTTCGGAAAAGAAGTTATCAAAAAGATTAGCAACTTCAGTAGGATTTTCGATATTGCTGTTTTCAAATTTAATTGAAATATGTGATTCGGCGTCATTCTTTATATTATTAGATAGTTCAGATACTATTTTCCATGTAGAGTTGCAGGGATTGTCTGAGTTATTTATTTTATTTTGGTAATATTCCTTTTTAGTGTTGCCTACTAAACGATCGTGATGCTTTTTCATGGCAACATAATATCTCTCATATATGGGTTATATTTTTACTCAAATTGTAGGGGTCTTTTATATTCTGGCTAGACCTTCGTAGTTCGTCAGTCACCAAATTTTTTCTGATTTGATATTTTGGTCGCCAAACGCAGCTTGTAGAGAAACCTTATCGACTCATCCTCAAGCAGGTCTAATTTGTATTGTTTTTCTTGAATCTTTTGCACTCCTTCGTCGCTATCGTGAATATTTTTTTGTTGGTCTCTATATTTAATGAGTAGCTGAGATTTAACCAGGAAATTATCACCTTTGCACCCCTACATACTCGTACATCTTTTGGTTTTATTTCTGTCTGCTGTTTAATAACGACATAATCTATTATAGATTTAAGTTGTCTTGCTGCTTGTATCCAAGTATATTTATGGATGTCTCGTTGCTGGAAAAATCCATTTAATAACTTTAAATCATGTGTTTCACATATATCTATGAGTCGAGATCCGTTGTCATTGGTGATGTTTTCTCCAAATCTACCTACGATAGAATCGTCCGTTTTGCTGCCAACCCTTGCATTGAGGTCCCCGATTAGCACGATTTATTTTCTATGGCTAATTAAGGTGAGGAGATTCGTCAGTTGTGTTTGGAATTCATCTTTCAGGTTTAGGGCGGCGTCATCTGTCGGGGCATAAACGGCAATGACTACAATCTCATGGCTCCATATTTCTATTTCCACTTTCATAATTCGCTCGTTTATTTCTTCCCAATTTTTAATATTATTTTTCATTTTCTATGTATGGCTATTGAGACTCCTGCCCTTGCTCTTTTGCACTTTTCTACCCCACTATAATAGTGTAGGTAGTTCCCTATTTGCTCATTTCCTGTGCCTTTTTTTTGGTTTCGGTTAGTGCTACAATATCCATCTTATATTTTGAGAAGTTGCCAAATACTTGACTTGCATTTGTACTAATACCCTGAACCAGGGGCGTAGCCAGCAGGAGGGCCAGGGCGCCTGGTCCCCCTAGACGTTTCGGACGTAGAAAAATTGTACTTGCCAATAGCAATGCCAGGATTGTGCTGAACCAATCGAAATACCTTTGATGAGTAATAAGCATTGCGCTGTAAATATTCAACTTTAGATAAATTGCAACTTGCACATTCAGTACTTTGTTCAATGTTGGCTTATTAGTCATTATAATGGGTTAATAAGAAGTTTTTTGTTAATCTCTAATTTCAAAACATCCTGTGGAATAATTTCTGATCAATTTTTGTTCAAGACCATTCCTTTCCAAAATTTTGTTTTTTAGTTCATGCCTTTAAGTGCAATAGTTCATTTTTAAGAACCAAATGAAATTATCATCAACGGTTTCCTTTGAGAAATATGATTGTTGATTGAAAAGGTGGCTTTTCTTGTTGTTGCCCTAGTGTCAGTTCGGCAGTGAGAGAATGATCTCCAACCATAGCCTTAAGTGCGGAAAATGTCGCAAAAGCTGTTGATCTTGTAGAAGATGGACGTAATAATGTAATCATGAATATATTGAGGAGATATTAAGCAAGTACCTTGTACTTTTTGATGGATTAATCGGCAATTCATCCTGATGCAGGATAATGCTCGGCCAAAAATCTGATCTAGCTTCTTTAGTTCTGGAGTTACACAGGAAAAATAGAAAAATTCGGAATTCTTTTTTGCCTATATCTTTTTACTTTAGGATTTTTTTTTCGAACAAATTGTCACTTTGCTATTGCAAATTTTCATAGGCTATCTAAATATCTGAATTAAAATTATATATATGGTATCGTATAAATTGGGCCACGCTCAAATTTCAATTTTCAAATATGGACCTGTATTTTTTATTGCATTGTTTTGAATGCCAAGAGTCATGTTTCATATTGTCGTAGTATTTTCATCTGAATTACAGAGTGTTTTAGAAATATTGAACTATTACCAGTAAAATTTCAATTTTTTAGCAAGTTTTCACTTTGAAAACCTGTTTATCAAAATGGGTGCGATTAGCAAAGTTGGACCTAGGACGAAGATAGTTTTTCGTTATATGAGTTTTTATGATGCTTGGCACCAAAAACTCGATTTTCTTTTCTTTAGCTCTAGCTTTCAAGATATATTTATCTCTTCATCAGGGTACTACCAACACCTCCTAAAGAACAAAGGCCTCGGGGCTTGCGCGTGACGTCATTCAATCTAGGCTGATTTTATTAAGCATTGTATATGAGCACTATGATAATATTTATGATAAAATGAGTTCGATAAGGGATATTTAATAGGTATTAAGGGTTTCCGGTATAAACAGGGCTGCCAGACATGAACTGAACCCTTAGTCGCGCCCCATTCGATTATTTTTTTCGGGAAAACGAAATTTCAAACCAAAAACCCAACTTTTCTGATAACTTAATATGTGTCATATTTTTATGTTAAAATGGTC
>JARQZK010004819.1:0-13012 GCA_030704885.1 Cynegetis impunctata
AAAAAAAGTTTTATCAGATTTTCGAAAAATGCGTTGGTTTTTCGATATTGTAGGTTAGAAACTTTCCATTTTGGCGATTGAAAATAGCAGTCAACTTTCAACAAGCAATAATTCCGTTTGTATTGGATCTGCATACATTATAAGTACAAAGTTTTCTTTGTTTTTTTTATAAGCTATAAATTTGCTTTCCACCTTTTTTCCGATAGAATGCATATTTTTCCAGTTATTCGCGAAAAAGAATCTGAAAACGTGGTTTTTATGCCTGATAACCGACAATTTCACCCGCGAATATGTGGAAAAGTATTGACTTTCAGAAAAAACTTCATGCAACAAAAGTTGCTTAGAATTAGTCAGTTTATCGATTTCCGTACTTATTTTCAATGAAAAATTTTTCATCCCCAAGAAGGGGTGCCATCCACCCCCAGGGAAAAAGCAACCCCTGCCACAGGGTAGACTTTGAGATAGATAGTGATTAGAACCTAAATCCAATTTTTCATGAAAATCGGTGCTGTATGGGACAAATACACGGGAAAATGGTCATTGACTGGACTATAATGTTATTATTGCTAGCCAGTGTGAGAATGTTATTCTATTAAAGGGAGAGAAAGCAAATACATTCAAATTGCATGGGGGCAGAGCTGTTGCAGAATATTTCTTCAATCTCAAGAGAGAGAATTCCAGCATTCTGTAATCAAATTTGAATTGGCGAATTCTGTGATGATCGTGGAGAAAGAAATTTTAAGGAACATTTAGGATGATTTTGGAACATTTTCGGAAATACGCAACTTCAACAAGGATGTTCCTCAATCTTCCTCCGGTGGATCTGTAGCTTTATAACGACGCCGTGTGAATGAAGATTTTCCAATGCGGTGGTAATTCACCAGGAACATGTATTCGGCATGTCGAGACAGTACAAGCTCACATAAAGACCTACACGATCGGGATACATTTGAGAAATCAATACCGAAACTCAATCCTTGTATCGTTTACAAAATGGAAGTGATAATGTAAGTCAACACCCATCAACGACCTAACAAGATGTCCCGACGTGAATTTACAACGTAAATTTCGTCCTCTCGTATATTACACGTGTGTCGTCCATTAGCCGGAGCTATTCCATTAGCATTTTACACTTTCCAGTGTTTCACAGGAAAATCGAACGATTTATGGCTATTTTATTATAACGCTGTGATTTTTACGATTGCACGAACAGTTGAATGGTAATGAAATTAACAACGATGGTCATGTAGCTGCGTCAGGTCGACATAAAAAGAGGATCTTACGGTTCTTTGTCGAAAGAGGAATTTTTATAGGCGATTCATAGGAATTGTAAATATGGTCGAATGCGAGAATCAAAATTTCGAAGATCGATGGTTTTTGGTTGAAAATATGAAATTTATGGGAAAGAAGGTGCAATTATTCGACGCTCATGAATTATTATGATATAAGTTATGGACATCCAATTTGGAAAGTTAATATATTATTCTTCAGATTTTTAGTAGTAGTAGTATTTTCTCCGACTATTTCCCTCGTCTTAATTTCCACCATAAACGCGCAATTTTGAATTACAAATGTTTTCTAGATGGAAAAACTGTATGACAGCAGCTGTCAGCAGTTTTTTCGAGTTTATACCTGCGGCAAAACTTGACAGTTGTTGTCACCAAAAAGTAATTTTTTTTGAAGTTTGGGGCCGTTCAAGTATTACGTAACTCAATTTTTGAAATTTTTGAAGCGACGGAAAGTTTTCATGAACCCCTCCTCCCCCTCTATAAACGTTGCGTAACACCCAAGTGACCATTTTTACCTAAAAGTCACAAATATGTTGCGCAGAGTACCGGAAAGTTGCTTAAATACCTTTTTTATTGTTTTAATCGTGTTTTCGTTAATAATAAACAAAACAAGAGATCATTATTCAATAAAAAATCATACATAATATGATATGTTGAAATGGGCTCAAATGTTTTCTAATAAACTTTAACCACTAATCGTACATTCAATTATGCCGTTTTCCTGACTTGGCCCTGTCGTTACATACATTTTTAACTAACTTCATCCACCATTATTTTTCTCATACATTATTCTATTTTCGCTTATAAGCAGGTTTTCACTTTGAAAACCTGCTTATTGAAATGGCTGCGATTAGCAAAGTTGGACCTAGGACCACGATAGTTTTTCGTTTCATGACTTTTCATGATTCTTCGCACCAAAAACTCAATTTCAAATGTCTCTCTTTCTCTACACACATTATATATATATATATATAATATATATATATATATATATATATATATTATATATATTATATATATATATATATATTATATTATATATATATATACAGTAGCCACTCGCTAACACGACCCTCAATAGCAAGACTTCCTCGATAAGACGTGCATTTTTCTAATCCCCTTGAAACTGTCATAACACTCTATGTTAAAATAATCTCTATTGTACGACTGATTTTATTTTAAAACCTCAATAGCACGTATTTATCCCCAGTTCAGATGAATGCTCTTAACCTCTATAACCTTTATAACACGACATTAACTCTATAAGACGTTGTTTGTGAAGCTGAACCTTTATAGCACAACATCAGCCGTTCCGGCTTCCGGCCAATGATTCACAGGTCTTAACATGAAAATCGTCAGTTGCACATTTGCTGTTGATTAGTCGCTCACGCTGTCAAAACAGTGATTTGATCAGAATTTTCATTTACAGTATTATAATTCTGACCTTGATAGCACGACTTTTAGGCTACACAACCTTGATAGCAAGAACCTTGACTAGGAGAGTCCCTCGATAACAAGACTGTTTTCCAAATACAGAATATCACGTCATATATTTTCACCTCTCAAAGATCCAATTTTCCACCAAATTTGGATAATATCATGATAATTTCTGGTGAAACGAAGTCAAGTTTTCATATTTATCACACTTATCTCATCATCATATAAAACAATTTAATTTGACGAATTTTGATCAATTTCATAACCTATAAAATCGTGAGATACTTGAATTGCGGTAAAGTGAAATTTTATAGCATCTTTTAAATTCACCTTCTAGAGTTTCAACATCGGCAAGTGGTTTTTTATCGCATAACGATCAGAATAAAATTCGTGTTACTTCTTTGGGTACAATTTTCAATTTTTATTTTCATATTCGTTGACCAATTCAAGAATTTATAGCTGTATTATGATACTTATGAATATGAAGGAATAATAAAAATTATCTTGATCAAAGGTTGGAGTTCATTACGAAATAGCTGGTGAAATGATACGGTCAACATACCAGTTAGCATATATATATATATATATATATATATATATATATATATATATATATATATATATATATATATATATATATATATATATATATATATATATATATATATATATATATATAATGAAAATCAATATTTATTTGGGTGTAAAGATGATAATAAGTACGTAGGGAATTTAATTTGATTAATTAAATTAAACCTCCAGCGAAGCTAACTTCATGGAACTCCCATTAATACTGAGGAGAATGTAAGAACATTAGAAATCGGCGCCATATGGAAACACTAGACAGTCTCTTTAGCTCTTCTCGTTGAATCAGTAATGTCCCGTCCATTAGTCGATTGACTGTCTAGTGTTTCTTTCGTGTGTGGCGCCAATGTCGAATTTTATAACATTCTCCTTCGGAGCATGAATTCCATGTCGTCGAGGCTCATGAAACAAGCTCCATTGGAGAGTAAAGGACCCCGCACATTTAGTTAGAAAAAATGACGACAGTTAAATTCGCTCAGTTTTGGATATATTATAGATACTGGCTAGCTTTAAAACAGATCAATTTTAAATTCTGTTCCCACGACTGGTTTAAGATATAGAGTGGTCCAAATGTCAATGACCAGAAAAATCAACTTCACAATTATAAAAAGTGATGTTAACATATAGATTTTCACTAAAATATGATAACTTCACTGAAAAGCCGCTTTTTCAATAAAGCAATCCAAATAACTTGAAAATGAGTCCGGCATATACAGGCTGTTTACTCGATGAGTTTGTGTATGCGGCTTTAACTTCGACAGTTTTATTTCAAAAAACTCCATTGCTAGCTCAACTGATAACAGACGATATCTCAAATAGTGAGAAGAAAATAAAGCTTCCTACCATATATAGTTTAGAAAATAAAATGGTCCAAAGTTGAAGTCTCCGAATTTTTTTTCTTTATTACTTGAAAACTTTTTTATTTGTGAGGTGCTGGAGAAAAAAGTGACTCAGTTTATATCAGTAAGTCGAATAGTCTATAAAAGGCACATAACTGACGTTTAATACTGACGTTTATATACCGTGTGTTCCTTTTTTCAGGCATACCTGGTAGATAAATAATAATGTATTAATTATTTTTCATCTTGAGTCCTATAGTAGCGAGGTTCTTGAATAAAGAATTATTTTTACACTTTAATTTTATGATCAGATTAATATTTCATAATTTAAATGTCTCGATTCGGATCATGAGCTCATGTCAAAATATATATTGCACTTTTTAGGATAGGTAGGTAAGTATAGAAGCATCTCGTTACTCGCTATGTTTCTTCCTCATATTTAGATCCATAGTTGATTTAACTTCGTAGCAAAAAGTTACACATCATAGCGTTTCTTCGTACAGTCGACATCTTTCAACAATTCATAGTCGGAAGCAGTCTCAAATAAACGCCTTTTGGATTTCGTTTCTTTTTACACATGAATATGAGATCTATTTGGATATTGTATTTATTTTTTCATTACTAACAATTGACCGTTATTCGACCATTCTCGTAACTCTAACGACATTAGGCTCCAGTTATGCGTTGAAAACAAACTGATTATCTTCATGCATGTTGTATGACTTTAATTGGAAAAAATGAATAATCAATTTCGTCACTTTTGCTTCGTGTGTAGAATCCAGGGATTCATTAAGAACATGAAACGAATAGTTCGAGAAGACGATGCCGTAAAAAGAGAAATTGCTATAACTAGACGACAGGAACGAAATATGGAGGAAGTACCTAAAACGCTTTTCACAAGACTGTGTATAAATTGCTACCTCCAAGTAAGTGAAGAAGTACAGGATGCAAATGACGACCCTCATATAAGACTGAAATTGAATACCCTGACACACGTTTCAGACAAGTAGATGTTGTATTTGTAATCGACAACCAAAATATCTCCAAAAATTGAATACCGGTTGTCGAGTAGATATCTTCCTAAAGTACAATATCTACTTCACAGAAAGATCAAGAGTATGCTTACACCATCTCGATCAA
The DNA here is from genome assembly GCA_030704885.1 of Cynegetis impunctata. Lineage (NCBI taxonomy): Eukaryota > Metazoa > Arthropoda > Insecta > Coleoptera > Coccinellidae > Cynegetis > Cynegetis impunctata. The sequence continues at coordinate 5,291 of JARQZK010004819.1, forward strand.
AACTCAATGATAGTCCATTGCTAGTTGCATTACCTTGCATCGTCAGAAATGTGAGCCTTAAGGCAAGTCAACTTAACAAATTTTCTTCAGAAGATAATGGGCGCTTTGATCACCAAACAAGTGGAAGTATCATGACGAAAACAGTTTTTCCGAAGTTGAATTCAAAGCTTTATGTCCTTTAAGTAAAGACCACTTTCGGAATTTGTATACTTTTTGCAGGCCTGTTACTAATGAAAACTGCAGAAGATATGTATCGAAAAAGCGACCTTCTAATGTTCCTTTGTAAACTCAAACAGGGGCTGTCAGACGAATTACTCAAAGCTATTTTCGTTACAAATCGAGGCAAAGACTGAGTTTAGCTGTGTCAGCGAACAACCTGGGATTACGGCAATAACACGACAAGACTTTATACGCAACATGTAACTGAATTTGCAAATAGACTTTATAATACACAACCTAACGAACCCAAAGCCATAGTTTATGTAGAAATGGCACCTATAGCTATTTGCAAAAAAGCACCAATTTCCGGACCTTACGTCAGTCATATTGCGTTCATAAGGCGCCAACCTTATTAAACCCTCCCTGATGTTGCCCCCGATGGTTATATCTTATCGATTCTTGGTCCTTATTTCTCAGATGCCTCAAACAATGATGCAGCTATTCTGCGAAAATGAATTTCAAAGAGACGTTGACAGGGATGAGAGATTGGTTCGAAGAAAACGATACGTTCGTAGTCGACCGCGGTATCGTGACGCCTTACGGCTCTTGGAAGAACTTGGTTTTCAGACATAGGATGCCCTGTTCTCTCCAACGTGCGAGAATCACAGTTTATCAACTGAAGATGCTAATGAAGCGAGGCTATAATAACAAAAACAAGATGGATCATGAAGCAAGAAATGGCCATTTAAAATCCATTTTCAAGTTTTTTCCTCGAACATCATTTCGACTACGCATGCTCCTAACCTTGGTGATTTTTACCGAATAGCTGCGAGTCTCATTAACAGACATTTTTTCGACATAAGAATGCAAGCTAACGAACAAATGGCTCAAATATGTTTTGGAATGTACTACTAGGTCTAATAATTTGCTTGAATTCCTTCAAATGAGAATTTTACTTCGAAGGATGGGTAGATGGACGGCTGTAAGGAACGATCATGTCCCTAACTCCCACTGCTCACTTTCAGACTATTTGCGGGACCTAACAGTGGGCACCTATCAGTTAAAGCTAGCGCCGTCATACGTACAGGGATACTAGACGAGGTGATCAAGATATTGATTTTAGAAATTGATGAAGCTCATCTTGATGATAACCTTGTTAGGTTGAGACTATTCTCGAGATATAAGAATGTTACAAAGTACCAGCTATGGATTCAGTATAATGAAGACCGGCAGTCGGTATCGGGGTACTACTGTACCTGCAAATCAGGTGCAAGAACACTCGGAACATGTACTCATGTGGCAATGTGTTGTCGGTACCTTGCGTTATTTCTCGAATGTTCCCGCACGTGAAATATCCTACCACAAAAATTATAGATTCGGTAATCAACGCGAATCCAAATTAATATTCAAATGTGAAAATAATTGTTTATTCAAGAACCTCGCTACTATAGGACTCAAGATGAAAAATCATTAATACATTATTATTGTATGCCTGTAAAAATGAACACACGGTATATAAACGTCAGTATTAAACGTCAGTTATGTGCCTTTTATAGACTATTCGACTTACTGATATAAAACTGAGTCACTTTTTCTCCAGCCCCTCACAAATAAAAAGTTTTCAAGTAATAAAGAAAAAAAATTCGGGGACTTCAACTTTTGGACCATTTTATTTTCTAAACTATATATGGTAGGAAGCTTTATTTTCTTTCACTATTTGAGATATCGTCTGTTATCAGTTGAGCTAGCAATGGAGTTTTTTGAAATAAAACTGTCGAAGTTAAAGCCGCATACACAAACTCATCGAGTAAACAGCCTGTATATTGCCGGACCCATTTTCAAGTTATTTGGATGGCTTTCTTAAAAAAACGGCTTTTCAGTGAAGTTATCATATTTTAGTGAAAATCTATATGTTAACATCACTTTTTAAAATTGTGAAGATGATTTTTCTGGACATTGACATTTGGACCACTCTATATCCTAAACCAGTCGTGGGAACAGAATTTAAAATTGATATGTTTTAAAGCTAGCCAGTATCTATAATATATCCAAAACTGAGCGAATTTAACTGTCGTCATTTTTTCTAACTAAATGTGCGGGGTCCTTTGAGTAATCATCAAATTTTCAAATGAATTATTCAAGTATTATTATTATTATATATGTATATATATATATATATATATATATATATATATATATATATATCTATATATATATAATTCTGTCTATTCGTTCATGAATGACGGAAGAATTTCAATGTATTATTATGTAATTCATCTATAATGAAGATACAATTTTTTGAAAAAAAATTCAAAGTAAGATATATAACTGGAATGTTGAACTTCTTTTTCATCACCTAGTTATAATATAAAAATCGGCATTACACTGACAGAAATTATTATAAATTGTATTGATATTTAAGTGAATTTTAATTAAAATAGGTGACAAAAAATGAGAAGTTACTGTTACTGAAACTTTCACTTAGTATTTGTGAAAATCTGGGAATAAGTTTTTTTCTCATGATATAACATATTACAGGGGGAGGGGGACAACCTGCGGCTCTTTGAAGGATTATTTGTGGTTCTCGATCAATGCATCCGAGTCCCCTTTTCATTTTTGTGTAATTATATTTTAAAAATTAATATTATCTCAAATTACTGACAACAAATATGAAAGAATAAAAAAAATTGCCCCAATATAAAACAATAAAAACTGAACGAGTATATAAAAACGCTAGAAAGAATATTGACGAATTCTAAAATAGATTAAATTTTTTAAATCATCTCTTGATTTTTTTAAATCCGTTTGGAATTAACATTATTCAAGGTGAGTCCATTTTCAATTTAATTATGACCCAAAACGTATCTAGAGAATTAGAATGAATAGAGATGCAAGAAGATCAAGCTCTACAATTGAAGTATAAGTCGACGCCGATTACTGAATTTCGAAATTTTTACCAGAAACGATGTATCCTGGATTAAAAAGGCTGCTAGTCGAATTATTTCAACATTCGAAACAACGTAATTATGTGAATCATTTTATTGCACTTTGAAATTTTTGAAATTCAAATACCGATCAGTATTACCTAATCCTTTTTTTGCATACCTTTTAAATACGTATTTTACGTTATTTTGAAAAATGGCTCGAACTATCATAAGGAGCATGGCCACCCCTGCCATATTATATGTGAAATATGTGATAAATGATACTCTTATTGAATGCGAATAAGACATAGACATTTAAAGATATCGTGTTCATTTGAAAGACCCAAGGCGAAGGACAAATCCGAAAAAACACAATTAATGAGAAGGCAATCTCTGGCTGAGGTTTCGGATAACAAGATTTCGGCGATTAACGCCAGTTGTTGCTTAAATAATGGTAGAAAACAGGTTTCGTATCGTGCGTGTCTTTTCGTTATTTCGACTTTTCGTATACCTACTTCCGCCATAGTGCCGTTGAAAATGAATGGTGAATTTAAATTAACACATATTTTGGATATTTAAGATGCAATCAAATTTACGTGCAGCTTAATGAATGTAGAGATTGTACCTTTTTTGTCATGTTCTTAATGGGGCACTAGATTATAGTTGATATCTGTGGTGACTATAAAATAATGAATCAATTATTATGAGAAATTCACTCAGCCCTCACTTTGATGAAATATTCATCATTCGATAATTTAGAAAATCTAATCCAAAGTAATAAGCACATTAAGAAGTACATATAATAATAATTAAGTTTAAACTTTAAAATAAAACACACTTGGCTTAAGTTTCTCTATATAAAAATATTTAGATACTGTATTTAGCAGTAAAGGATAGTCGTTATGAACTCATTATCAAGACTGACTACAGAAGAGTATTACATCTTATTTCATAAAACAGATTAAAGCAAAGGTGTTACCTGAAAATCAATTTGTTCGTTTACAAGGGATAATTTACTATTATGGGAGTAACTTATTTCGAGAATTTCAAGAAGGTCAAGTGCGCTTCCTTTCTCACCTGAATATAACAATTGGGTTTGTGAAATCCAAGAAATGATTGAACTTGCAATGTTCGGAGAAGCCATTAGTATTTTTATTTTGTAAAAATTAACTTTTTATGTACTTCAACACGGATGTTTATATTCCATCCTGTTTGTCCAATATAGAAAGCAGGATATTCGTCGCAAAACTATTTGCGAACACCACTGTTTTCTCCGTTATTAGATTTTTCTTTATTATTGACTAAGAATGACTTCAAGTTTCTTTTATTGTACAAATTGTTTCAACGTTATTTTTCGATTACAAATTTTGCTACTCAAATTCGGCACATAATTTATTGGAAAGTATTTTTGTTCTTCATTAATAGTTTGCGTTAGGTATATTGAATGCAACAGATTCTTTATTCATTTTTCGACTTTCATTATAGCCGTTATTGGTGGGCTAATAATAATTTGATTGTATTAAGCTTCGGTTTGAAAACCTTCGATTATTTCTAAAGTTGCAACTGTCCACTGTCGCGCTGTCTTTTGTTTTGCGTTGTCAATAATTTCCCTCACAAATGGCGCGAACTTCAAATAATGCGTGAATTTCGTTACACCTTATATCGATTATCATGCTAGAAATCAAAGTTTCGGTGGGAAATTCTACGCGGAAATGTTTAAATACATAAAAATAAGAATTAGTTCCAATGATCCACTGCAAACGATTCAGAGAATAAAGAAATCACGATTTCGATTTACTTTAAATTGAATCAGATTATATAGACAAGTGAATTACATTTCTTTTGAAAGTGAAACCACAAGCCATAATTCTTGTGCAAGATCATCGTGAATTCATGATATATCGTGATAATATATTAACACGCTGAACTGAAATACGAGAAAAAACAATGTCTGTGACTATAGAAATTAAAATGGCATAGAAAACCATGAAATATATCGTAATTAAAAAGAGAGTGGGAGTAGGAGGTGACATGAAGGGGACATTTGTTATAGATGCTCTTAGTAAATGCTCGATATGAAATTTGAAATAGTTCGAACCTAATGAGAATCCTCTAGTTTGTCGTGCGAGAGATGGCGTGCACGTCACATCAGCGCGAATAACGACCCAATGCTGCCTATCCAAATAAATAAACTCTAAATTGTCAAAATTCTTATCTGTCGTAAGTAATTTTCTGAAAAGTAGTTATATGGTGATGAGTGACCGATCATCCTTCGACAAATATTCTGTCCATAATTCATAATATCAAATCGTATGTATCGCTCAGGAAAATTAATATTCAAGAAATAAGCAAGTTGAACGGTTGTTAAGTTGTCATTTTATTTCAAAATTTGCAATGTTGTCGGACCCTCTCGACCAATGCGAAGACAATCGGCATTTCACGTTTGACTGTCTCCGAGATAACCTAGTTTTCTTAGATCTTGTAAGCTAAAAGTTCGATTTATCGATCGATGAATATAAAGTGACACTTCTGGTAGGGAATAATGGTAATTTGAATTTAAAATGCCTGCCATGTTAATACATGCAAGGTATCTCATTTTTGTTGAAATTTGGAACATCTAAGTTATATTTAAGATTATTCATTACTTCTGGCACAGTGTTTACGATCAACGTCATATACAATTGATGACGTGCGCGCCAACTTTCGCTGGACAGACCATACATTAATCTTTCATTGAAATGAATCTATGTAATAAATATTTCTTCATTCTTAGGTACAAATTTTCACAATTTTTAAAAATCTGCATTGTGTCCGTTTCATTAATAAACTGTATTGAAAGGGACGGGTTAATATATGAAAGGTACAGTACGTAATATCAATATAAATCACTTATTAACATATTAATAGTAGTTCAGCTATGTTAAATATCAAATTTTCAAGTAACAAACACATCACACAGTCTTAAGTTCATTATTGTCGATCTTAGAATAAATCCGATTAAGTACTAATGTGCTCTAAACTAGTACTGACACAACCAGAAAAACCTCAAATAAAAATATATTTGAGAACAATATTTCAGAGAAATTACTGAAAAACTGTAATTAACAGTTTATAATTTACTTCTTGAAAGACATTAAGTATTCATCGTTTTCCATAAGAGAATAATGTACGAGTAAATCTCAATTATAAAAGGACGTCCATTCATAGCCGGTTGGAGAATTCAGCCAAATTTTGATAGTTTCGTCCTGCCCGAAGCAACCCCAGATACAAATTTGAACTCATTATCAGTTTGATGGGAGCCACTGGAGATGTCAATCAGCAGATACTTTTTTCAGAATATTAATTTAAATGTATAATAACAATATTTATTACTCTACTTGCTTGAATTCTGATGTTTAATATCTAATTCACGTTACTTTGAGTAGATACTTACTGCTCTTTTTTTTGTGTGATGTATATTTCTTATTTCTTAATTTTAGAGTAATAAGCTTTTGTAATCTTGTGGATACTCTAGTATGCCACATTGGATGCATTTGAGATGTGGGTCTTGAGAAGACTACTGAGGATTCCCTTGATAGCCCATAGAACCAATGTATCCATACTTGAAGAACTTAACATCCAAGTCAGATTGTCAATCGGAATCAAACAACAGATTCAGTTTTTTGGACATTTCAGCAGGAGAAAAGATGACAATCTCAAAAAACTCATGGTCCAAGGGAAAGTAGAGGGAACACGATCTAGAAGACGCTCTCCAAAACGATGGCTGGACCAGGTGAAGCAGTTTACAGAAAAATCTTTCCAAGACAGCATTAGAAGCACGTCAGATAGAGAGGAATGGAGAGAAACTGCTAAAAACACAACATGAGACAAACATAAAATCACGACGCTTCAAACATGAAGCGAACAACTAAAGAAGATTAACATTCAATTGGTACTAAGAACTCTATATTTCGTCCAACTTTGCGGACTTCATCAGGAGCAAAAATACTATGATTAAAGCGGTCATTCCTCAGAAACACACAATTGCCTCTTTCTGAGTTCCTTGTAAAAATTTACTGGTATTTTGGATAGCCCTTGTATTCGAAATATCCTTAACCTCATATAATATACATATATATATATATATATATAGGATATCTATTTGTAGGGACTGCAGCAATGTAAAAGGAAACTCTTTGAAGTTTTTCCAAGCTTTCGGAATCTTTTATTCCATCATCAGGGAGAATCTGTCGTGAGAATGATTACATAGATGTTGATAATACGATATAAGAAACATTGAAAATGATGCTATTTGTTAAAAAATTATGAAAGTTGATACATTTTTGAAGTTATAATTAAATTTCTGAACGAAAAAATGACAAATCGGTGTCACTCATTTTTTTTTTATATATATATTTGAATTTTAATATAAAAAAAAAAAAAAAAAAAAAAAAAATGAGTGACACCGATTTGTCATTTCGTTCAGAAATTTAATTATAATTCAAAATGTTATCAACTTTCATAAATTTTTTAACAAATAGCATCATTTTCAATGTTTCTTATATCGTATTATCAACATCTATGTATATCATTCTCACGACAGGATTCTCCCTGATGATGGAATAAAAGAGTCCAAAGCTTGGAAAAATTCAAAGAGTTT
>JARQZK010004820.1:0-12945 GCA_030704885.1 Cynegetis impunctata
TTTAGTGTAATTAACACACCTTGAATTATTTCATTCAATTGTGGCTTTTATAGTTTTCCATTTGGTTTATATTTATCTTGTCAACTTTTTCGCTGCTATACGTTCACTTATATTAAGTTCATTATTCAAAATCTCTGAAATCTCTATATTTTGAAGAGGATAATAGTATTTGTTATAAATGAATACTTTGTGTTGGAATTTAGTTTTATCTTATTTCTTATATCTTATTTCAATATCAATATGCTTCATTTTCTAAATGTACTTAATTTTTTAGTATTGTTTATATTTCTTACAAGTAGATAGAAGGAATTTCTAGAATTCCATTTTCTATAAAATATAGGGGAAAGCTTGTACCTGAAACATAAATAAAATTTAGATTAGTAAATGAATAAAAAGTTTAAACGCTACACATTGAACATGTAAATAAAATATTAATTCAAATTAGTAGATTAATAAATTGGAATGAAAATTGCAACGAAAAATAAATAATAATAATACAAATCAAATCAATAAAATCAAAATATGCTTTATTGTCTTAAAATTATACACTTTACTGACATACTCACAAAGCGAAAAATATAGGAAATAAACAATATAAAACATAAAAATAAACACACATCAATCAAAGAATATACGAACTAAACAATGTAATACCTAGAAATAAAAATCACACCATATTTCCATACAAAATATATACAAACTTTACAATAGAACCGAGAGTGTCAAATCAGAGTTTGGCTTTATCTCTTGGATGCTGACATCCAACATTCTATGCCGTTGTGAGAGACGCCTATTTCCAGTAAATCCCTTATCAATGGAACTGAAGTTTTTATTGCATTTTTCAGATGATACTACTGATTTAGCCCATGAGGGACTTATGTGTATAAAGACTTTAGCCACTCAAAAACGAAAAACGAAAGCAATGTTCATCATAAACTATGCCCTACTTAATGGAATTAGATCGGAAAGTGATAATAACAGTATGAAGACAAATTTCAGAAATTTAATTATTGATTTGAAACCTACACTGAAAGAAGATAACTTTGCTAATTTTCAGAATGTATTTCTGTTTGTAGTGGCAAAATCAAAATCTTTTGATGCTATGGTAAGAATATGTTCATAATATTCATCATTTGAAAGATTATTTATATTATGAAGGGCAATGTGAAATAAAATTTTTTTTTTAAGTTATGCTGAAAAAAAGGTTTATTTCTCAGTTTGGCTTATTAGTAGTATTTTCTCTAAAAATAATAGACTATTGCACTGTATCAAAAGTCGAGTCAGGTGAAGGCGCAGCTTTTTTCTGTTTTAAACCTCCTGGACCAAATTTTTTGGATGTTTAATATATATATATATATATATATATATATATATATATATTTATATATTAGTGTGTCTGTGTGTATAGAATTCCTATATTTCAACAAAAGATTTTGTTTATCCATTAATTAATTATTTATTTCTATTTTGAATGCATTATGTAGTACTTTCAAGGTTGTATTTTGAAAGAATAAAAACCTGGACTGAGTGAGACCAGAAATGATAATTATATATATTTAAGAATAGATTTTTAAGCACGTTAAATTATTGATAATTATTAAAACATAAAAATAATTTCAACAAATTCTTTGTTTCTATTTCGTTTCTCATTGTAATATAGTTATTGACACAATTTTGCATTGTGATGTTGAGATGATCAATATTCCTATTTTTACATTGCTTTCTTCATTACTAAATTGATGATTACATTTTATGTTCGAAATTGTGTTTTTAGGAAGCTAGTAAATTGATGTCTACTCTTGATGAACAGTTATTTAAAGAAGTAATCTTCAAACTTACTACAATGGGAGTATCTAAGGAAGTATCTAATAAAAGTAATTTATTGAAACTTTTCTCAAAACTACTCGAACATTTGCCTACCAACTATTATGAACCGCCAAAACTTGAAATATTTATACAATCGCTGTTCAACATTTGTGTCCTTAATTGTATTAACAATGATGAAGCTATATCACTTGTGTCCAAAATGTGTCTTCTCAACAAAGAAGTAATTAACAAACAGTTTGAGGTAGGTATTTATCCCGTTTGTTCATGAAAAGCCTTCCTTTGTAGTGTTGAATATATTTCTACGTGTCTATGTTTATTATACTTTCATCTTTCAGTTCAAAGCATCGAAAAAGTCAGATTATTGTTTTTTTTTAGTGTTTTAGATATATATATATATATATATATATATATATATATATATATATATATATATAATATATATATATATATATATATATATATATATATATATATATATATATATATATATATATAGCAAACAGAATTCTTCGTGTTATCGATACACGTTCGTGGCAATAAAATGAAGTGAACTAGGACATTTATTTGAAACTAATCAAGAAGAATTCTGTTTTCTATTCATTTGCTACCTGTAAAAGGGATAAAATTGGAGCGCTTGTTACTTGCGGCGTGTGAATGTTGAATTACATCGAATTAATGTATCAACTTCACTCTTGCTTAGCGAATATAGTAACCACCTTCGGGTGTCAGGACGTGCGAGTTCTCGTTGCCGAAATGTTTTCTTCTATCTGTAAGATGTGGTTCATTTGTTTCCGACTGGTGGCGCTGTGTCATATTTATATGCCATATAGTCACTGGAAGGAAAATATAACGCCGTTAGAAATATTTGGTTGGTTATTACTTTCGATGGATGGATGATACTGATGAGCCCCAAATAAGGGCGAAACAGACTGTTTATCATTTCCATTGATTGTGATAAACAACTTAATGTTTCTAACATACACCATCCAAGGTATATGGAGGCATTTCGATGTTTCGTGAACTCGTATACCCAGCTCCGCTAGGAGGTTTGTTTGATTAGTTTCGAATAAATGTCCTAGTTCACTTCATTATATATATATATATATATATATATATATATATATATATATATATATATATACATTAATCAATAAGTATAAAGTAGGGCACTATTACATACTAAACTCAAAAGAAACATGTGAACGAAATTTTAAATAAACAATTAAAAAAATTAAAATTGAATACAAACAACCAAATGTAAATATATTACGCTTTTATTGAACCACACTTCAGATATATGATCCCAAGTTGGGGGAACACAGCAAAACATTTAATTGAAAAGATTCAAAGAACCCAAAATAAGGCCATAAAAAGTATACATCGTTCAGATTGGCATACTTCCACTCTTCAGTTATACCAGACTACAGAGTACCTGAATATTGTTGAAATTAGAACAGAGGAAAAAGTTGAACTTATTTATTCTATAAAAAATCGAAGCATAAAAACTCAAGCAGGACTCATACAGCAGTCAGATTTTCACGCATATCAAACACGCAGAAGAGAGGAATTTAGGAATGAATATGCCAGAACACACAAAGGACAAAATGCTTCCATATATCAAGGATGTATAAAATATAACACCATTCCACTAATGATAAAAGAAGAAAAAACAACTAAAAAAATGTGCCACAACCTAAGGAAGTATTTGACCTCTCTTCATGTGCAAAATATCTAATATTTCTGATAATTGTTTTTTGCATGAATTTATTTTTGTTTTTGGATTTTTTGTTGATGAGGGCATTTTGTAATTTGTTTCAAAGGCTCCTTCCTGTACCAGTTGGAATTCAAAACTGTTTTGGAGTCTGTGATAAATAAATTAAATTAAATTGAAAATTAATTGGAAACAAGATTACAATTTATATTGAAAGGTATTAACAATGATTTTCCACTAAAAATAATAAATAGTTTAATTTCGAAAAAAAAAAAAGAGAGAAACATTTTATCAATTTGAAATTATATGGACCATACTGCAATAACAAAAATGTACAAAAGTTTGTGAGCATCCCTTATACGCACATCCCCTCTTCGAAGATCATTCAATTCTTTAAAAATAATAATTTGAATACTGCTTTTTCGAGTCACAGCAGATTGGATAGAATGATTTTTAATAACAAAATGTCAAAAGTCGATCCAATGAAGAGAACAGGAATTTATAGAATGGACTATGAAGAATGTAATTCAACATATATAGGTCAGACTGGGAGTTGTTTTGAAACCAGGCTAAAAGAACATCTAAAAAACGGACAATCAGCATTTAGGGAACATCTAGAGTCAAAAAAACATAACATCTCATCCTCTTTCAAACCAAAAATTCTTCATTACTGTGATAAAGGTATGATGATGAACTTCCTGGAAGCCATGGAAATAAACAAGATCCAAAAATCCCATAATTACATTCTTCTCAATGACCAGTTAGACTTAAACCACTCCCCACTGTTAAATCTCTGATAACTTGGACCCATCGATTACATTTTACCACCCCCAGGTACCGAACCAAAATACTTATATTTTCAAGCGATGTCTTTGCAATTATGTATTCAGTCTTGATAATGCTGTAACAGGCGAAACTAGTCGAATAAAAAGTTATTTTCATTTTGTGGTTTTTAGACAAGTTGTTTTCTTATTATTTAATTTTTAATATAAATATGAACTACCACAGAGTTGATTCATCGTCCATCGAATTTATTTTTTATATTGAAATATATTTTTTCTTGAAGCATAGAGATCCAAATCAAATTATTGGGTGAAGTGTTGTTAAAACAATATTATCAAATAAATGTACAAGATCTAGTTTAACCAGATTTTTCATTATTTTAGGTTCTTTTGAATACACCAACAGAATACATTTATGTAGAAAATTCCTTGCCAACTTTCTGTTTGAAATTCAACATGCACTGGTCAAACAGAATAAGAAATAGAAATATCGTTGTTATAATTCTTCGCATAATGTGTAATACTATTAGCAGTAGCGCAGATAAACAATATGCTGGGGTGAGTTTAACAAATATATATGCCAAATTTATTTGTGTTTTAATAAACACCGATTGTATCCAATTCAGATTCTTGCAATGATTGGAAATGAAGCTGATCCTAGTGATATGAAGATGTCTATTCCTCTTCTTCTCAATTTGTATATAACATCTAAAAACAAGCAAACTAAATATGTTCCAGACAAAATTCTTGAACTCATGTATTCAATGGCTGTTCATCATTCTTCTAGTTCGTCAGACTTTGTCAAGGTATATCATAGTACATTATGAATTCTTTAAATTGTTGAACTAACATAAACACTGAATGTGATACTTTTCAGGTTCTGTTTCAACAAATCGTAGAGCCAAGTGAAGATTTGAGTCCGTATAAATCTGATTTCATTAGCACTTTGCATTCGCATATCATCGAAGATAATAAATTATTTATCAATAAAGCTTACGAGTTGAAACTTTTAGAGTAAGTTCAATGTCTGAAAGTGAAGAAAAATTTTTTTTATTGTTTGTGTAATATGTCATCTTCTTTTTGTAGGTCTAACACCATTAAAAAAATGATAAGCACTATAATGAGAGGTGATTACGATATTGTACGGTTAACATGTGCAGTCACTGAAAAAGCTTCCAGTCCACAGGGAGAAAAATTAATTTATCATATAATGGCGAATCCATTCCTGGTGAGTTTGTTGAAGGTCTAGTTAGATCATATTGTGGTGTATCAAATTCGTTAATTTTTATTTTTCAATATTTATTTCTGACCTTGAACCAGATTTACATCTGGTATTAAGGCCTAAATGATTACATCTTGATAAAATAATCTGATCTAAAGATAGGTTTTATCTTTACTAGTTGATAGTATAAACAAATATAAAAATAATAATAATAATATTGAATATAGAACATCAAAACAATATTACATTGAAAACTACATTACTACATTACATTACTATATTACACTATGTTCTATATTCAATGAGCTGCACGATAGAATATAAAGAACTGTGTTTGCAGTAACTCCCAAATTAACAAAACTAATATACTATCTATATCCAGGCATGTCGAAAATGATGACCTACTTTGAGAGGTATTCTCCAGTATTTACAAAACACCTCAAGCATTAAAATTAAATATAAACTCGCTTTCTTTAATCCACATATCGATCCTGAGCTTATTTCTTTTGTACGTTCCTGCTTTCAATTGCAGGGGCAAGGCATTAAGAGCCTTTGGACCAGTAAAATTTATGTGCCTTTGCATGGCCAAGTGCCTGACAGAGGGAAGCAGTACATTCTGTTGAGACGCACCCCTCGTGTTTAATTGATGCTTCAATTCTAATTTATAGTAAGGCCTTTTGAGCATGAATCTGATTACTGACTTAACGTGAAGTTGTTCCAATGTAAGAAAATCATAATTTTTAAACAAGATTTCAGTTGAAAATCGCTTATTTTTAAAATACATTACTTTTATCACATAATTCTGCGCCACAAACAAAGGTTGCAATACTGTCTTACATGCACTTCCCCAGACCACCAGGCCATAGTTTATCATCGACTCAACAAGAGAGTAATAAACCGTTCTAAGAATCCTTCCCTATAGCACATTTCTTAGTTCATAAAATTTATATATGAGTTTTCTTACTTTACCCACTACATACAAAACATGTGTTTTCCAATTTAAATTTTCATCAACAAATACTCAAAATACTCAAAAAGTATTTGAGTGATTGCGTTATTTCTACTTTGTTTTTGCATTTAAGGTCATTTACAGTCCTAGTACAACCTGAGCCATGAATTCTTAAGCTTGTGACCATCGGTAAATTTACCCTAGTAAAGCCGAAGGTTATAAACTTTGTTTTTTGTACATTTAGTGACAATAGATTGTAGTCCAACCATTCTTTGATTTTTGTTATCGCAGTTTCCGCTTCACTCTGAGCATCCTCCCAAGTTTCTCCACTCACAACCACTGCAGTGTCGTCCGCAAAACAGAAAACGCTCCCCACGTCAAGCACAGAGAACATATCATTAATATATAGGTTGAACAAAAAGGGACCAAGCACTGTACCCTGCGGCACACCACATCCCAACTCTAGAGGATCGCTTAGACTACTGTTCACTTTTACACATTGGGTTCTGTTCGTAAGATATGATTTAAACAAGTCATTCGCCACTCCTCTAATGCCCATATTGTTCAACCTGCACAGTAAGACTCCGTGCGCTACAGTGTCGAAAGCCTTGGTCAAATCCAGAAATATTCCTATAACCTTTTTACCACCATCCAAACTACTAAGTATTTTCCCTGTAACTTTACTCAATGCATCTTCTGTGCTGGTTTCCTCTTTAAATCCATATTGATTATCAGATAAAACAGCATGTTTATTGAGAAACTTAGCCAGTTTAAACTTTATGCATTTCTCTACCAATTTGCTAATAGTACTTATTAAAGCTATCGGTCTATAATTTGTTGTTAATTCTTTATTGCCTTGTTTGTAAATAGGTATAACTATGGCTTTTTTTAAGGCTTCAGGATATACCCCTGTACAGAAAATACGATTTATTATATGGACTAACGGTTTCAACAGAAATACATGGTTATCCTTTATCATTTCAGATGTTATGTTGTCTTGTCCACTTTGAACATTATTTTTTAATTTTTTGATCTGATTTATAATCTCGCTATCGCTAATAGGTATGAAGAAGAAAGATTCTGGATTGACTGGTGTAGCCCAGTGTAGTTATGATTTTCGGTTCAACTCAATCAAAGCCGCCAGCTTATCTCCTATACTAGTGAAGAAGCCATTGAATTCATTTGCTATCTGATTTGGATTACTCAGTATTTCACCATTACTACTCATAACATGTTTTACTTCCCTTCTGGTTTCCTTATCACCAGTAGCATCCTTTATTATTTTCCACGTATTTTTGGGATCCGTCCCACTTTCAAAAATTTTGTTTTTATAATAGTCATATTTGGATTTTTTGTTAGTTTTGTTAATTGATTTCTGTACTGTCTGTACGTATTCAGAGCATCCAAACAATTTGGATTAAGAGCTGACTGTTTTTTTAGTTTATCTCTTTTTCTTATTGATATCAAAAGGCCATCAGTGATCCAAGGTTTTATCCTTCTCTTTCTATTACTAATTTTACATTCATACTGGCAATTTTCAATACAGGTTTGTATCACAGTACCTTTTGAAACATATACAGTGACAGTTAATTGTCTTTTTTCTTAATATATTCCTTCAGCTGCTTGTATATTCTTTCCCGTCTGCCAATCATTACTAATTTTTCAGATACACTGTTAAATGACTGTATGCTTCTTTCATATGGAGAGTCTTGCTTCTTCTTTGTGCATTTTTTGATCTAATGTTGTAGTTATGCAAGTCTTCATTTTGTTTCAATATGTGATTTACTTTAATTGTTTTATTTCGTACACTATACACTAACTTAATTTATTCAAATAATTTAAGCTGTTTTATATGGAGAAATTGGTAAATTTTGTACAATAACTTACTAGATGTAAAATAGTTCAATGAAAATAAAACTTTGATGGACTTATTTAGTAGCCTCTGTAATTTGTTTAGTGAGACTTTTTTGTTAAGATACCATATACAAAAAGATTCCTTTATTGCAAATTTAACTTAAACTGCTAAAATAGAGTTAAATACTGCAGCACCTTTACTGCAGAAAAGTTGCATAAACCAGAAGAAATATAAGTTGTTCTGAAAAATTGTGCATCTAAACTTAAAAATAGTATATCTATATGTGGTTATTTTCCGATACATGACATTTTAGTGTACTAGTTGGAAAGCTTTTTCTAATCATAGCTAAAATAAGTATGCAGAGTTCGAAATTTGACCTTAATTCATTGAATCTTTAAAGTATGAATGTTATTGAGGTTTTTTTTCGAAAAAAGGTTAATCAATTATACTTTCAGAATCGAATTTTGTTCTATTACATTAGTTGTGAGTATGTCTATGAACCTAAACAATGATTATATTGAATCGTGAATTAGAAACAAGTTTTTTTGGTATTTAATAGTAATTTATGTACCAAGTGCGTTATATAGATCCTAACGCCCGGAGGGAAGCATTCGGCCCGAGGGATTCATTGCTCCTATACTTTCCATTTTCCTTCTCATAGTAGACATGTCGTTTGTTGATATTTTGATGTTTGTGAATATTTAATATTTAGTGAATGTCATTGCTGCTTTCTTTGTGTAGTCTTATAGAAATATTGGAAATGAAAATGAATCTACACAAGAATATCATGGAAAATGCAGCCAAAGCTGCGAATAATTAATTGCCGGAGAAATCCAGAGTCGATGGAAGTTACATCCTTTCTCCTCGTACAATGAGCGGGTGTTATGATCCATAATGCCCGCTCATAACGCCCTAGGGCATAATGAGTGTATTTATAGCAACCGTATCTAAGGTAAAATCAACAAATTATATACAAGTGAAGAATAAAATATTTTTAAATATTATTTCAAAAATACTGCATAGCAAAAGGGTTGTACTCTTCAAGATTACGATTAACTGATTGAATGGTTGACAGCAGTCAGCAGTGTTTCTCTTCTCTTTCTATATTTCTTCAAATATTATGAAAATGTCGGCAAAAAAAAAGGTCCTCTCTTCTCAGGCTTTGATCTCGTATACGTTGAAGCACAAGCAAACTTTAGTCCACACTGAAGAACCATATATTTGTAGTAAATTAAAATTTAAATAGATGGCGCTTTTCTCCACTTACTATTAGACATTTCCGTCGCATATCAAGAACTAAGATGTTACAAATCAAAGCAAATTTATATAAACATGCGAATCTGTTCTGCCCAACAATGCCAATATCAAAAATTATTTCAATTTCAGTTGACCAAAACCAAATTTGCCGCCGATCTTCTTTTTATCGTGCACTGTGGAATCAGATATTTCCTTACATACCAGAGAAATATAAGTTTAACTGCTACTCAGCAGGATAATCTGAGAGAGTTCACAGAATTACTGTGGAATCTCATGCTGAAATTCAGTCTTCCATTCAATGCCGTAGGAATTGGTCTGGATGTTCTGAAAACGTTGTCTGAGCTAAGAAAAGAACCTTTAAATTTCGAAAATTTTTTTGAGGTAAGTTGAACTTTTTATTATGTACATCATGTTAAGTAATTAAATATTGCGCTCTTAGGAGTTCGTTAATTGATTTCAGGCTATGATTCAATATTTTGTAGAATGTGAAGAAATTACAATATATATATATATATATATATATATATATATATATATATATATATATATATATATATATATATATATATATATATATATATATATATATATATATATATATATATATATATACAGGATCACTCACGGTGGATGGTAGGTTACACGTTTACGGAGAACAACGGGACATGAGAGATTATTCTGAAAATTTGGTTTCTTGGGTAATTTATTTTACTCTATCGATCTAAAATAATAGTGGCGCTGCGACGTTGCCGCTTATACTAAAAAGTAGCAGCAACTATGAAATTTCAAATGAGACACCCTATATATTATTTCATTTTTTGCTTCTCTACCATTTTCCAATTGTTTTTGTATGATACTTCCCTATACCTATCTCCAGAGGTTTTCGAGAAATTAAATGGTTTCCTTATTTTTTTGTGCAAAACGTAGCTTCAATTGAATGTTCATTACTAAGGTATTCAGATTCGTAGGACGCTGAAATTTTAGGTGTAGTTTACCAAGTTCCGACGTATTAGGAATATTCTAAGGACTTTGTTCTCCATTATACAGGGTCCTTCAAAATTTGCGATTTTAACGATAAATACAAAAATAGTGAAAAGTGCATTTTTTTAAATATAATACCCCTGTTATATTATTAAATATCTCGAAAAGAAAATTGAAAATTTCCTTCAAATGATATATCATGTTCCTATACCTAAAAAAGTCAGGTTTCCGAATAAAAAGCAAGGTTTCTATAAAATCGGATAATTTAGCCATATTTTTGTATTAGGTAGCTATGAAATGTTCAACAAAGATGTTCATTATGAAAAATTTGACAATTAGTCGATCAACAATAAAACGTTCGGTCGCGCGTTCATTAACGAGAATTTGATATGAAAACAATATCAAAATGGAAGGCAATTCTCAATGAAGTTTGTGATGAAGTTATTTATTGTACATGGTTAATGTGACCAAATAATAGCAAGAACATGCAGAAAATTCAATAAAATCTATACTTATTGACAACCAATAAATGAGAGAAAATTTGTATGTTTACAAAATAATTTTATCACTTATGGGTCAATACTGAAAGCGAAACGAAATTTACTAAACTAATAAAAAACAATTTGCGTTACGTAAAATAACATAACATAAGTGATAAAATTACACATTTTCTCTCGTTTATTGGTTGTCAATAGGTATACATTTTATTGAATTTTCTGCATGTTCTTGCTATTATTTGGTCACATTGACCATGTACAATAAATAATTTCATCAAAACTTCATGAGAATAGTTATTGCCTTCCATTTTGATTGTTTTCAAACCAAATTTTCGTTAATGAACCCTCGAACGTTTTATTGTTGATGGACTAATTGTCAAATTTTCATAATGACATCTTTCTTGACATTTCATAGCTACCTAATACAAAATATGGCTAAATAATCCAATTTTTATAGTAACTTGCTTTTATTTCGGAAACCTGACTTTTTAGGTATAATAACATGATACATCATTTGAAAGAAATTTCAATTTTCTTTCGAGATATTTAATGATATACAGGGTATTACATTTAAAAAAATGCACTTTTTACTATTTTTGTATTTATCGTTAAAATCGCAAATTTTGAAGGACCCTGTATAATGGAGAACAAAGTCCTTAGAATATTCTAATAACGTTCGGAACTGGTAAACTACACATAAAATTTCAGCGATCCTACGAATCTGAATACCTTAGTAAATGAACATTTAATTGAAGCTAATGGTTTTGCACAAAAAAATAAGGAAACCATTTAATTTTCTCGAAAACCTCTGGAGAAGGTATAGGATAGTAACCATACAAAAACAATTGGAACACAATGGTCACCTAGAGTGAAGCAAAAAATGAATCAATATATAAGACGGTGTTCTTCATTTGAATGAAATTTCACAGTTGCTGCTACTTTTTAGATCGATAGAGCAAAATCAATTACCCATGAAACCAAATTTTCAGAATAATCTCATGTCCCGTTCTCCGTAAACGTCTAACCTACCATCCACCGTGAGTGACCCTGTATATGTATGTATATATATATATATATAGGATGATTTCCTTTCAGACTGTGAATTTTGAGCTAAAAACAGCGCTGCTCAAGCTTCCAAGCGAAACCTATGCAGTTCCTATCATGTATTCTACAGAGCTTATTTCTAACCAAGACTATGTTATACCTGAAGATATTCTCAAATGTTTAGAAGATGCTATGGATAGACTAACATCAAAAAATCAAGGTATTCAAACTGATGATATTATTTACAGTCGAGCAGTGTATTTTCATTGGTAGGTCATATTTAATTATCAAAAGTCTGTCCATAATGAAACGACCACAGGTACGTTATAGATGAATTAAAACATCTAGTTCAATATACCCGTTTCCAAAATAAGTTCGACATTGATTCTTGAAATGGGGCTCCGTGTGTGTTATTTCAAATCAAGGTCTGGTTCATCTACTAAATGTTTTGTCTGTTTTCTATCAGTAGAGTAATTTTGATGCATTTATTGAGTGAATCTATCACTAACCTCTATACAAAATTGCGAAATTGTTCTTTTCAAATCAAAGCTTAATAACTCAGTAATGTATCCTATGTTCAATTTTGAAAAAAAAATATATAAGGGTTGCTCTTTGTGACGGTCTCTCCCCATAATGTTTATGTGAATATCTGGGAGTGCAAATAAAAATGATTAGGTACTATTGAATGTACATAATCATGCAGATGTTGGTGCAAATTAATGTATCTTTATTTCAGATGAAAATACAAAAATGCTTGCACGTCACTATTTTTGCCTCGTACTAATGGTAAGAGTAGCTATGAAACATTCGAGACTTGGTT
>JARQZK010004821.1:0-12906 GCA_030704885.1 Cynegetis impunctata
ATTTCAGATGAAAATATGAATCATGACTCTTGGTATTCAAAAAAATGCAATTAAAAATACAGGTCCGTATTTAAAAATTAAAAGTTGAGTAACTCCAGAACTAAAGAAGCTAAATAAGATTTTTGTTATCCATATAATCAACCTCTGAAATATGCAACTTTGCCCCTATATAACCATCCGACTATCTCTTACCGTTTATCGAAATCCCATGTATATATATATATATATATATATATATATATAATATATATATATATATATATATATTATTTATATATATTTATATATATATATATTATATATATATATATATATATATTTATAAATATATATATATATATATATATATATATATATCTATATATATATTATATATATATATATATATATATATATATATATAAATATATATATATATATATATATAAAAATATAATATATATATATATTTTATATATATATATATATATATATATATATATATATATATATATATATATATATATATATATATATTATAATGAAGTGAACTAGGACATTTATTTGAAACTAATCAAACAAACCTCCTAGCGGAGCTGGTTATACGAGTTCACGAAACATCGAAATGCCTCCATATACCTTAGGATGGTGTATGTTAGAAACATTAAGTTGTTCATCACAATCAATGGAAATGTTTCTAACATACACCATCCTAAGGTATATGGAGGCATTTCGATGTTTCGTGAACTCGTATAACCAGCTCCGCTAGGAGGTTTGTTTGATTAGTTTCAAATAAATGTCCTAGTTCCCTTCATTTTATTGCCTCGAACGTGTATCGTTAACGGGAAGAATTCTGTTTTCTATTCATTTGCTACCTGTAAAAGGGATAAAAATTGGAGTGCTTGTTACTTGCGGCGTGTGAATGTTGAATTACATCGAAATTGATGTATCAACTTTACTCTTGCTTAGCGATTATAGTAACCACCTTCGGGTGTCAGGACGTACGAGTTCTCGTTGCCGAAATGTTTTCTTCTATCTGTGGGATGTGGTTCATTTGTTTCCGACTGGTGGCGCTGTGTCATATTTATATGCCATATAGTCACTGGAAGAAAAATATAACGCCGTTAGAAATATTTGGTTGGTTATCACTTTCGATGGATAGATGATACTGATGAGCCCCAAATAAGGGCGAAACAGACTTTCTATCATTTCCATTGATTGTGATGAACAACTTAATGTTTCTAACATACACCATCCTAAAGTATATGGAGGCATTTCGATGTTTCGTGAACTCGTATAACCAGCTCCGCTAGGAGGTTTGTTTGATTAGTTTCAAATAAATGTCTTAGTTCACTTCATTTTATTGCCACGAACGTGTATCGCTAACACGAAGAATTCTGTTTTTTCTATATATATATATATATATATATATATATATATATATATATATATATATATATATATATATATATATATATATATATATATATATATATATATAATATATATATATATATATATATATATATATATATATATATATATATATATAATCATTGATGTATAAATTTCAGGCAGTAAATTGCTTTCTCTTGTCAAATATACTATACAGCACTTGTTTGATCAATGAAAACATAGGTCGAATTGACACTGTTAATGAATCCCTCGTGACAAGTTTTTACCCTGGATCCTCATGTTTCTTACATCACTTTGATCCACTCAGACTCAGCAAAATGTTTCTTCGAATGTCCCCTTCACCAGACTTTAGGAAAAAATGTCTGATTGATATGGTAATTTGCGCATCGAGCTGGGAAACATCTTGTTACACAACCCATGAGGAGACCCAAATTGCCTTTTTGTGAAAGGACGACACCCTAGTTTCATTCGTATCTTTCGAAGATCATCAGTTAGTCAATTTTACTGATTTTTTTTCAAGTTTTCATTGTTGCATGTCACATTTGATATATTCTTTTCGATTGATATATATGTTTAAGTAGTAAATATTTTTCCTTGGGAATTTATTTTTTTTAGTGGGGGGAGTATGAGTTGATTCATCTTTCGAGTAGACATTTCGTTAGAGAGAAAAAAAAGTTTGAATCTTAAAAATCATAAAAATGTATAAAAATATTTTTTATAGATAAAAATTCGCGAAATGCATTGTGGTTGAAAAAAGTGGTGAAAAAGTTGAAACCAACGGAAGAACATACCTCAACATCAACTCCATCCACGTAGCAAATTTCAATTCACTATTAAAAAAAAAAAATTGGGAAGTGTATGGCGAAATAAATAGAGATGCAATTCGAACGGAATACCTCGAAACGCAGTGCGATTGAGAAATAGTTGAGACCCACAAAGGATCATATTTCAACATTAACTCGATGTACGTAGGGAACGGTAACCCTCTAACTGACTCTGCAGAAGCTGTGGACTTTGGCAAATTTTCAAAGACACCGGAACACAAGAAATTTCTACGTAAAAGTGGCGGCGGTTGAAAAAATTTAACCAAATTTTAGTTGTTTCTTTCTGCTTATAATAACATTTTTTGCTAAAACTGCAAATACAATTTTTGTTTTCTTGGGCACCTCATCCGTGGACTCGCTGTGTATATGTATATATATATATATATATATATATATATATAGGTATATATATATATATATATATATATATATATATATATATAATTATTTATTCGAATTGTTGTTGCCTGTGAACTATTTCTAATCTCTTGATAATTATTAGCAATAACAGGCTTGTTGAATATCAAAAAAACGATTACCCAATAAAACTTATACAGAAAATCACTAAAAATAGAATTCATAAACTTTACAACACATAAGAAACATCAAAAAAGGAAAATATTAACAAAAAATATATTCCTCTTCCATATATTCCTAATTTAAGTAATAAAATATCACAAATTTTAAATCCACACGATATTAAAGTAGCCCACACCGCACAAAATCAAATAAAACAAATATATTCTAAATTAAAAAGTAAAACACCTCTTCTGCAAAAATCTCATGTTGTTTATAGTATACCCTTTAATGATTGTAATAAATCATATATAGGACAAACTTTTCAAAATTTAGAAGAAAGATTAAAGCCACACAAATATATCGGAACACAAACCACAGCACTAACAAAACATAAAAACAATGAGAATCATACTATCAACTTTAATAGCACAAAAATTTTAGAAATAGAAAAAGATCAAAAACGCAGGGAAATTTTAGAA
Organism: Cynegetis impunctata; assembly: GCA_030704885.1. Taxonomy (NCBI): domain Eukaryota; kingdom Metazoa; phylum Arthropoda; class Insecta; order Coleoptera; family Coccinellidae; genus Cynegetis; species Cynegetis impunctata. The sequence continues at coordinate 3,218 of JARQZK010004821.1, forward strand.
ATGTTACATATTCAAAAATATTTAAATAAAGTCGTAAATGATAGAACACATATCAAACATTTGAGTTCAATATACGCAGATTTAATTCTTTAATTTTTCTAAGAAACAACATAAATCAAAACAAAATAATTCAACAAACAAACTCTAACCATAACAACTCATCTTCTTAGACAAAATCTAAACATCTAGAATTTTCAATTTTTCTGAAAAGAAAGTATAGTTTAGAACATATGATCTCCAAAATTACAAGTAATGTCTTTTTAAAGACAACAATCAAATATTTTAAACTTATATTCTACATTACGTGAGTGAAAGTTTCTGTGGTTCCCTTCCCATCTAATATCAACAGACCTGAGTGTTGATATTGGACTAAATAGCACGTAATTGATAACTGAAGACGGCCACAGCCGTAATGAGAAATTTTTGAAAAAAAGATAAATAGTACCCTATTTTTTGACTTTTCAGAATCAAAATAATTTGAACCTATTTCGAACATTACGTGGGTAAAGGTTTCTGTGGTTTCCCTTACCATCTAATAATAACAGATTTGAATGTTAATATTGGACTGAATAGCACATAATAAATAACAAAGAACGGCCACAGCCGAAAAATTTTAGTAGAACATAGTAGTCTTTCTTAACTATTCAAATTTTTTCAAATCAATAAATGTCAAAGAAATTTCAAAGTTTTGATAAAGCCACGAATGTCGTGGCGAAACGTCAACTTTTTAATAAAATCGAGTTTTTTGAGATTCAACAAGCCTGTTATTGCTAATAATTATCAAGAGATTATATATATATATATATATATATATATATTTTTTTTTTTTTCATATATATATATATATATATATATATATATATATATATATATATATATATATATATATATATATACATACATATATATATATATATATATATATATATATATATATATATATATATATATATATATATATAAGTAGAGCAGAATTATCGGTATAGGCCCGCTTATATGGAAGCAGCCGTTGACACGTGTTTCGGACTTTTTGGTCCTCATCAGAACGGCGTAGCCAAGCATTGGATTGAAAACTTGGAGATGAAAATAGCCAAAACAAACGAAATCCCTGCTACGGAAGACAATCACACATTTGTGGCTTATTGTTTGAACTCTCCGGTTTGGGAGATTTGGTCAAACTTTGCCACGGAGGCGATTAATGTCATCCGCGAGATCTCAGACCGAGTAAATAAACAACAACGAAGAAATTAGTAGCGGGAAAATATAAAACAAGTAGAGCAGAATTATCGGTATAGCCCGCTTATATGGAAGCAGCCGTTGACACGTGTTTCGGACTCTTTGGTCCTCATGAGAACGGCGTGTCAACGGCTGCTTCCATATAAGCGGGCTATACCGATAATTCTGCTGATAATTGTTTAATATTTTCCCGCGACTAATTTTTTTTGTTGTTGTATATATATATATATATATATATATATATATATATATATATATATATATATATATATATACATTTATACACACATCGTGGTCTAGGAAGTCTAAAACTGATAAGAAAATACCCCCGCACCTGACTTTTTTCCTTCGATAAACTGCAATAGTATGTATTATCGCAGAAAATAAGACTAATAATGCCACCAACGAAGATATAATGACTATTTCGTGAATCAACAACAGCACGTATTTCGAGAGTTGCATCAAGATATCACGAGGAATGATATATTGGATGTTCCACTAAGATTCCAGATCATCTCTGAGAACGCTTCTCGGTTCCGTCAAAGCTCCGCGTTATACGACGTTAATTAACGACTTTGCCGCCGTCATGCACGATGGAGCGCCGCGGCGGCATAAGCTAAAACGCGTTCCTCATTTCGATCTCGGATATTTTCCCATCATCTTGGGCTTGGCCCTGTGGAATTGTCGCAGGGGATGAAATTCGAGTTTGTGTTCTACCCAGTACGACATTAATTAGTCAACCCAGACGTGAATGGAATTTAGAACGCTGAAATAATTGAATAATCGTCAACGATTAACGTTATTAAAAACAATTGGCTAGCCGATTCTGGCACCTTAAAATCTGTCAATTCTGATAAAACAGAGAATCTTTGGAATATTAACTTTGGATCATTATTTCTAAAGGAAAGATAATGATTTATATGTGTTAATAGTACCATTAAAAATACTGTCATGGAAAGTGATAAAGAGTTTATTGAATGAAAATATATATTATTCTGAATAAAACTTCACAGTTTTTGATTTTCACTATATTTTGTTAACATGGCAATTGTTTCGACAAACACAGTGGCTTCTTCAGAGATATATTACATACTAACTCCTACAATGAGAATATTGAAAGATGAAGGAAGGGAATATACAATAAGAATGGGGAAAAACCTAAACGTAATCACTTAGCAGGTAGAAAGTAGAAACTGCTAATGACTTGGGAAAACATAACAGGCACAAATATTCAATACCACATCTTAGAAAAATTTAACAACGGTGAATTATTCATTTCTAATTGGTCATATAACAAATTATTGGATTGTTCCATACTATTGATTCTAATAAATTGAGTATATAGCCTTTTATTCTATATGTGATATTTCAAAATCACTATTAAAAATATGATGTTCCAGGAGATGTGATGCATAAGTGAAATCTAATTTTTCCTTGTCGTAACTTCTTTTATGTTCTGATATTCGAACTCCAAAGTTCCTGCCAGTTTGGTCAACATAAATACTTTAGGACATGAATCACAAGTTATCTTATAGATCCCTGGTTCATTTTGGTGTGTAGTTTTATCTTAAGAATTGTTTAACACGTTCGCGACGATGGTTTGGTTTTATACCGATAAATTCAGGACGAAAATTTTTTATGTCTCATTTTTTTGTATGAATGAAGTGTTTTTGAATAGTAAATATACGTTTTTTTTTGTAGTTTGATTCCATTTTCGATGTGCGCCACCGGTGGTTCCTGACGCCACCAATGAATATTTTTTCGTTGTTGGCGTCGGGTACCACCGGTGGCCACCATGTAAAATCGATTGGAATTTGTTCTTTTGAGCATAAACGTTTTTTTTATTAGTGTTGTTAGTTAGATTTATGTTCTTTTAGTACACAGTAAGGTTAACTTATTTATGTTAATTTTTTTCATCTTCAGACTGATGATTTTTTGTTTTGAGACTAAACTTTTTTTTTATTAGTATGTTGTTATTTAGATTTATGTTCTTTTAGTTCGTAGTTAGGTATACTTACTAATTCATGTTCATTTACTTCTGTACTATCATGTTTTGAAATGATTTGAAAAAATAACCATATATTTTTATGTATCTGTATGTTTTTTTTCTCTTACACCTATCTCAGTGGACGAGTGCGCAATTGGTGATACCTAAAGAAACATGTACTATTCCTATAGCCGTTGCCTCAATATCGAAAGCCTATCTTTGACTTGTGAAATTTTATGTGAGTCTAAACTTTATATTGATCAGTGGCCACCGATGGTTCCCATCGTCTGTGAGGATAGATCGTTGGGGGCCACCGGTGGCGCACATCGTCGCGAACGTGTTTATATGTTTTCCAATGATATTCCGAGTTTTAAATTTAGATTTGACAAAAAGGTTGAAATTTTGAGTGTTGGGTCACCTATATGAGTTAATAATTTGAAGTTATTTATTATTATAACAATCAAATCATGAAAAACATACTAGTCGACCATGGTCGATTTCATACATTACATAAAGTGAACAAGGAAAATTATTTAATAATTTGAAAAATTATCAAACAACTTTCCGAGGAAGCTGGTTATACGTATTCAGCAACGCAAAATCTGCATTCACAATCGAACGGTGAATTATAGAAACTATCAAGTCACCCCGACTCAAAATCTGCATACAGCTGTTTCGATCTTATTAGATCTCATCAGTGCAGCTTATTTGACTCAGAGTGAATTAACAAATCTCTAATTGTTCCCCAATACAAATCGTGGTCAGTAACACTGGTCGGATAACAATCCAGAGCGCCGTCCCACCAAAGATATTGGGAAACAACAATTCACCGCTTAGACTGAAAATGCAGAAATTCGTCGCTCGAACACGTACCTCCTGATATAAAGATATCTACTCTACAACAGTGGTGTATATGATTCCAAGGCACACTAACATAGTGATTTAAAACCTTTGGATATACCCACGAGAGCGCGCTCCGAATATTCTAGTCGCTTAATATGCAAAATACAACAATCAAATCATGAAAAACATACTAGTCGACCATGGTCGATTTCATACATTACATAAAGTGAACAAGGAAAATTCTTTAATAATTTAAAAAATTATCAAACAACTTTCCAAGGAAGCTGGTTATACGTATTCAGCAACGCAAAATCTGCATTCACAATCGAACGGTGAATTATATTTGTATTGGGGAACAATTAGAGATTTGTTCATTCACTCCGAGTCAAATAAGCTGCACTGATGAGATCTAATAAGATCGAAACAGCTGTATGCAGATTTTGAGTCGGGGTGACTTGACAGTTTCTATAATTCACCGTTCGATTGTGAATGCAGATTTTGCGTTGCTGAATACGTATAACCAGCTTCCTTGGAAAGTTGTTTGATAATTTTTTAAATTATTAAAGAATTTTCCTTGTTCACTTTATGTATTATTATAACGTTCGGATACACTGGAAAAGTGTCTGCCTTATACAATCTTCTTGTTAAAATATTATCTATTATTTTTGGGGATTTAAAAATAGCATTCAAAACTCAGAATACCATTGGAAAACAAATTAAAGATTCAAAAGATAAAACTACACAACAAAATAAATCAGGGATCTATAAGCTAACTTGTGGTTCATGTCCTAAAGTATATGTTGCTCAAACTGGCAGAAACTTTGGAGTTTAAATATCAAAACATAAAATAAGTTAGGAAGAGAAAAAATTAGATTCTGCTTATGCATCACATCTCCTAGAACATAATCATATTTTTAATAGTGAATTTGAAATATTACGTATAGAAAAGAAAAGCTATAAACTCAATTTATTAGAAGCTCTTGAAATTAATACTATGAAACATTTATTAAATCTTTTCTAGATGTAATATTGAATATTTGTGCCTATTGTGGTTTCCAAAGTCATTAACACTTTGTACTTTCTACCTGCTAAGTGATTACGTTCAGGTTTTTCCCCATTCTTATTGTGTATTCCCTTCATTCATCTTTCAATATTATAACGGATTTTCAGCAAGTATCGGCCCAATCAATTAGTTATAAAAATATATAATTCAAGAAGTAATCAAACTATATACGGGTCGATATAGAAATTCAAGACAATGCTCTTCATGTAACAAAATTGAAGAACTTAAGTTGAGCTTTTTTTTTAAATTTTCATTGCAACAAACTTGCTTATCGCAATGTGTACACTCCATACACCTTACCTAAATTGTGTCTTTCACTACTATCACATATTTATTATTAAATAAATAGTTTTCAAAATGATTCAGTAGAAGTTGAGGATAACGATAATAAGTAAGTGTAAATACCGATGTTTGTAAATTTCAGTTAAATACACTATATAAATATAAAGATGTGAGTATAATATGCGTGCATCATTATGGCTTACGTATAATCAAAAATCAAATCATGCTAAATATACATGCTGACCATGGTCAATTTAATATACTACATAAAGTGCACAAGGATAATTCTTCAATAATTATAAAAATTTTCAAACAACTTTCCAAGGGACCTGGTTATATGTATTCTGCGACAAGAATTCTACATTCACAATCACCCCGACTCAAAATCTGCATACAGCTGCTTCAATCTTAATAGATCTCATCAGCATCCTGCTTACTTGACTGTGAGTGAATTAACAAATTTCTAATTGTTCCCCAATCCAAATCATGGTCGGACTACTATCTGGATAGCAACCCTGAGCAGTATCTACCAAAGATATTGGGAACCAACAATTCACCGCTAAGATCGAAAATGCTGAATCCTATCATGAGAATACATATTTCCTGACATGAAATGTCTGCTCAGCAACTGTGGCTTATGTATTATTGAAAAATTTTCCTTGTTCACTTTATGTAATGTATTAAATTGACCATGGTCAACTTGTATATTTTTCATGATTTGATTGAGAATATAGCGTATATCGCGACAAGTATTTATAGAGCGCCCTCTCGTGATCTCCAGAGTTTTCGAAAACGCTAAGTTAGGGTGCTTTGGAACCACAGTCAAGTGAACATGCATGCCAGGAAACATGTTTTCTCGTGACGAGATTCTGCATTTTCAATCCAAGCGGTGAATTGATGGTTTCCAATATCTTTGGTGGAGGGCGCTCTGGGTTGTTATCCAGATAGTAGTCCCGACCGCGATTCGTATTGGGGAACGATTGAACATTAATTATTTCCGTGTGAATAGGCTGCACTGATGAGATCTAATATGATCGAAACAGCTATATGCAGATTTTGAGTCAGGAGAATTGACGATTTCTATAATTCACCGTTGGATTGTGAATGCAGATTTTGCGTTGCGGAGTACGTATAACCAGCTCACTTGGAAAGTTGTTTGATGATTTTTAAAATTATTGAAGAATATTCTTTGTTCACTTTGTGTAGCATATTAAATTGACCACGGTCAACTTGTATATATTCCATGATTTGATAGTGAAATCTTTATTCTCATAAAATTATTAATTACAGTTTTATCACATTATTCTTTGATTTTTTTTTCATTGAATCATTTTTAAACATTGTTCATTTATTTCATTGCGTCCGCTATTCAATACATAATATGGATGTCCTACTACTCTTGTCTTTTTATCAAATATTAATGTTCTACAGAGTCTGTTATTTTGTCATCAGTTACTCTAATTTGATTAATTCATAAGTTTAGATTGAATGTATTAATTTAAGTGTACGAAATGCGAAGGAATTGCGGCATAAATATTTCGACCACCAATTCGAGAAAAGCGCATGAGAGAGCAAAAGTTGTTACTTTGATTAAAAATTTTTAATTAACTGTCAAGCACCCTGATTCATCTATAATTCATATACCCTTTCTGAATCCGAAAACTGCCGATTCGTGCTTTACCGGTTGCCTCTCTGTTTGACATCGCGAATCCTGAAAAACTTTCAAATGACTAAATTTTACAAGGACATTTACTTCACTTTTTTCGGCGAAGTTATGATATCACTAGCCATTTTGCATTCCCACTGTCAACTTTCGGCTTTTCGAATCTAATTGGCTCCCAGGAGAATTCCAATTAACCAGTTTTTCCATGCCGTCAATTAGGCACTTACTGGAGAGTTTTTCAGGATTATCCAGAGACGGATTCAATGCTTTGAATTCGAACTAAAGAATTACATATAGGCTCTTGCATCGTATATTATAAAATTAAGTTTAATGACTAACCGAGTTTAATTTGACATTTGACAAGCGAAAATGTCAAATTAAACTCGGTTACTCATTCAACTTAGTTTAAAATATACGGTGCAATAGCCTATTAACACTTTATTTGATGCATGATATATGTCAAGTGTATTCACTTAATATTCTGAAAATTTTGAAAAATCCAAACTTACTGTCAACTTGTTTAAAGTGGTTAATTGTTTTTCATAAATATATTTTTTTCTCGGTGAATATGTCATCTGCAGTGGCTCCCTATCATAACCAAAATGATCTGAAATCTGAAGGTTGTTGTCAAAACAGAACGAAAGCTTGTCATCAAATTTGAGTGAATTTTTTCTAACCACCGCCATTTCCTATGTTATTGTCTGTATTGCTTTATTGGTAGGTGTTGGATGGTGACCGATGCGCTGCGACCTTATTAGATCTATTGTGCCTCCTATATTCTTCTGCTTCTCGATGTGTTCTCGTTTTTACAGCAGCCCCTCAAGCCTCAATACCTTCAGGAATGTGAGGATTTTAAGGGGGTTTATCGTGGTATTTCTCTACAGTCAGCTGGTATGATCCCAGTGTGTTCAGTCTTTCCTGGTGCACAGCATAGCACTCCATCAGTAATATGGTGGGCGTTGTTTCTGGACGTTCCTTGCAGAATCTGCAGGTGCTGTCCCCCTCTAAACCTAGCTTCCTTAGGTGTTCTTTGAGTCTGCAATGCCCCGTGAGAAATCCTGTGATTATCTTTAGACTAGTTTTGCTGAGGTTAATCAGTGTCTTCGATCTTGCTCGGTTGACTTTTCCGAGGAGATCTTAGGTCTGCCTCAGTCCTGGAAGTCTTTGCCAGTATGTTGCTCTCATTGCTTCAGCTTTATTGAGTTCTTCTTGGAAGTAAGATTTTCCAAGTCCGCAGAAAGGCTATGGCCCGATTAGTGGCGTTGACGCACCCTTTCGTGCCACGGTGTCTGCTTGTTCATTACCCTTCACTCCGACGTAGATACTCCTTGTTTTTCCGTGATTTTTGAAACCACATACTTCACAACTTCTGCAGATTCAGTAAGAGGGTTGAAATTTGGTACGTGAATTGACTTCATGTTGAAATACGATCCTTGTGGGATCGACCTGCATCGCTATCAGTACGAGATGAATTCCGAGAATTTTTTTAAAATTCAATTTTCTATTCGATGTTTCGATGGCGGTTCTTATTTTACTACATTTAAACTATATGTGAATTATGTTTGAGAATTTTGAAATTTTCTGATTTCTGATAATTTTATTCGCGTTTACATGATACTTATAGTTCCTGATTATAGATAAATCCACATGTTAGGGGAGAGGGGGGCACCTTTGAACACTTTTGAAATAAAATATTATTTTTCTCATAGAAGATTCTTTCAAGAATTTTTCTGTTTTATTAATAGATATGGGGTTTATACTACATAATAAAATTGATGTTCATTTATTTTGACTTATTACAGTAACACAATTTCAATTTAAAAAAGCCCTATTTTGTTTGAATATGCTTCACCCGCGGGGCACATTTGAAATCCCTAAGGGTAGTTTTGAAAAACCAGGATACATGAGAATCATATTAGGTATTTGGAATATACACTATATTTGAGCTATTTGCATCTTATATCATTGCCATTCATTTAGTACACTAACTATTGATTAAATCAAATTATAAAACTCATAAACAGTCTGGGGCATTCTTGAAAATATATTATTTTTATTCTAGAAGCTTAAGTATATAAAATTAATTGTACGATAGTAGCTTAAAAATTGAAATTTCGCAACTGTCATTCGCAATGATTCGGGTCAAAAAGTTTTCGTTTTAAATTCGAAATTTGACGATTCTGAATTTTTTCATACGTTTTACCTATATGTGAATTATATTTGATTATATAATGTGTGAATAAGCCAATAGATGAGTGAATTTTGCATAGGTACTGCGTATGGACAAGTGAATATACCCTTCACGACGTGATATAATCAGTTATAATATCACAAGAGCATCGAAAATAATCGATTTTGATCGACGTATTTTGCGAATCATCCACGGGAGCGCAGCTCGAGTGATGTTTTGAAAAACTACGTCGAGTGACGTGGTCAGTACCTATAACTATTATTTTCGATTGCTCGAGTGGTATTCGTTACGATAATAAATATTGATATTTTTTGACTTACGTCAAAACATCGTCAATATAAAAACATTCACATTTTGACACGAGGCGAAACACCAAAACGATTATATCACGTCCTCAAGAGTATATTCACTTAAACAATACGCA
>JARQZK010004822.1:0-5000 GCA_030704885.1 Cynegetis impunctata
CTGATCGAGTTCTCCAAACTATTAGAACCTCCATATTGTGGTTCAATTCTGCACGATTCTTGATATACACGTTATGAATATCGATTATACTTCATAAAATATAATTTTCATACTACTTTTTTGTCCAAAATTTTCTTCCAGTCTCTTAAAACTACCTGTTACCAATTCCCGGAATCAATAATTATTTCTCACTTTCGCACGCACGAATTTAAAATCCCGCCAGAATATCCTCTCCCTCAGCTGCAATGTTTATCTTCCGATACAAAAATACGAGGTCAAGCCCAGTAAATTCAAGTCGTTAAAACGGCGTAAACAACAGAACAGAGTTGCCCGGCTGCTCCGGATGCCAGACACTCCGCTGGATGTATAAACCTAAATATACAGATAATATACATGGGGAGTGATGAGAGCGCCACCAAACTCGATCTGGAAGAACCTCCAACATACAAGCCGTTCAGATTCGGTCATATTTGGCGTCCAGGCCAGTTGTCATCGCAATGTGTAGAGGATACCCTAATGAGTCGTTCTGTGTGATTTTCACCTGAATGTAAAGTGGCAGCCGTATATCGGATGCCACATTTCTGCGGATGCCACTCTTACCGCGATTTTAACATGGGAAGTGCCACTTTGGTCTCTGGATATATATATATATATATATATATATATATATATATAATATATATATATTATATATGTGTATATATATATATATATATATATATATATATATATATATATATATATATATATATGTGTATATATATATATATATATTATATATATATATATATATATATATATATATTATACTCATATACACATTAATACTATAGTATGGTGTAAATAATTCACAACAATTTAAAATTAAAGTTATAAATAATAATTTTACTCAACATTTCTCACTGAAAAGTTGAGTATTTGATTCTTTTATAGGATCTTACTGTACTAGATGACAAAACTTTCATAAGTATCAATGAAAACATACAATGAAAAATTGCAGATTAAAATTAGGTATTTTGCTTATAACAGTAATTATTGTATAGTTGATTAGATTTCTTTATCTAACGGATTCCATTTATGTTACAGGAAGGTTGGAAGTACTCAGAATACACACCAAAAACATGAAATTGGCTGATGATGTAGATTTGGAACAGATTGCGGCAGAGACTCATGGTCATGTAGGTGCCGATTTGGCTTCCTTGTGCTCAGAAGCTGCCCTGCAGCAGATCAGGTAATTATAATTCTATTAAATTTATTTAAGAGTTTTCACAATCAGTAATGCGAATGACATAATAAGTTTATTTAGTCATACAAAATACATAAGGGTGATATCCTATTTTTTGTACGGAGTTTTCTCAATAATAAGTATAATTTTTATTTTTTGCTTCGCTATATTAATAGGTTGTTGAACATTTCGTTGTACCTTAATTCGTATAAATGTAAGCTAGTGGGAAGGACGCTTAAGTGGTAACAACACCATTTCGAAACATGTGAGAGCGTCGAATGAAATTGCATTTTTTTTTCAGAGAAAAAATGGATCTCATCGACTTGGAGGACGAGCAGATCGACGCCGAGGTCCTCAACTCGCTCGCCGTCACCATGGAGAACTTCCGTTACGCCATGTCGAAGAGCAGCCCGAGCGCCCTGCGCGAGACCGTCGTCGAGGTGCCGAACATCTCGTGGGACGACATCGGCGGTCTTCAGAACGTGAAGAAGGAGCTTCAAGAGCTCGTCCAGTATCCGGTCGAGCATCCGGACAAGTTTCTCAAGTTCGGTATGCAGCCGTCGCGCGGAGTCCTCTTCTACGGACCGCCGGGATGCGGTAAGACTCTGCTCGCGAAGGCGATCGCGAACGAGTGTCAAGCCAACTTCATATCGGTCAAGGGGCCCGAGCTGCTCACCATGTGGTTCGGAGAGTCCGAGGCCAACGTCAGGGACATATTCGATAAGGTGAGTGGTTGCTTTGTCGTATTTTCGCTCAATTCGAGAATAGTAGCGGGACGAGGACGGGACCCTGTGGAACACCCGACCTTGGAGTTTGATAGAATGACCCAGGTTGGTGTGAGAATAGTATTAGACAGAGTGTTTGAGGCGATTTAAAATTATCGGAAACAATATGGTGCCATGGGGAAGCCCCTCTTTGGGAATTCGTTGAAATTGCATTTTTTATGACCATTGCTTTATTGAGGAATCATTTAAAATAGAATAGTAGGAAGAATTTGCAATGAATGGATGTGTTATTTTTAAAACAAAAAAGTTTAAAAAAGCTGTTTTCAACATGTTCAAAACATTTAATAATGATTTAAAAACTTATTTTTACTGTTTATTTCGAAGCAGTTTAATTTAATATGAATAGGCAATGCGTGGTCTATGATATACAAAACTATTAAATGAATTTTTACGCAATGATTACAAAAAAATTATGCTCAGTTTTAGTAACGTAATATTAAAATTAAATAAGACTTTAAAGAGTATCTTACTAAAATTAACAAACACTGGTAGTTACCTCACTTCATCATTGCTATAATAACTTCTACTGAATCATTTTCATAAATCATTCTATATTGATAAATTAACAACAATACCCATATACTAATACAGCTTACGCGCACCCTTAGCAACGCTATTGCGTCAGTCGTGCCGGGTACAGGTTTGGTCCTATCTTTCATTCGCTTATCTAGATGTAGCTTGCTTAAGGATTTTCGTTCAAAAATTAATTTCCTGAATACTTATTATGGCATCAAAAGTAATCTGTTACCTTGCCATTGTAAAACTTGATCGTCGGTGACATTGTTAAAATTCCTCAAAATTTGGAAAAAGGTTTTTTAAACCGTCTGTTTTTCCTTTCAGGCTCGTTCGGCCGCCCCTTGCGTGCTGTTCTTCGACGAATTGGACTCGATAGCGAAATCCAGAGGAGGAAACGTGGGAGACGCCGGAGGCGCCGCCGACAGAGTGATCAATCAAATTTTGACGGAGATGGACGGCATGGGGGCGAAGAAGAACGTCTTTATCATTGGAGCAACCAATAGGCCAGGTAAGACACGCGTTTCTAGACTTCAAACGATTTTAATTGAGTCGTGCGTAGGGTTTGCGATCAAGTAGTACACTTGGCGTTAACTATGCATTTTTTATACGAATATAATATATATATATATATATATATATATATATATATATATATATATATATATATATATATATATATTATATATATATATTATATTATATATATATATATATATATATATATATATATATATATTATGTATATTATATGTATGTATATGTATATATATATATATATAATATATATATATTATATATATATATATATATATATATATGTATATGTATGTATATGTATATATATATATATATATATATATATATATATATATATATATATATATATATATATATATATATATATATATATACATCAGAAAGAATAACTCCGGTCGTGATACATCAAATAGGATAATGGGTTAAACGGATGAATTAAAGGCTGATAAAAGTGTACTTCTTATATTCTTTGTCAACGTTTCGGCTTCTATTTAAGCCTTCATCAGGAGTCTACAAATATTAGTTCAATCAATAGCAAACGAGCGGTCTCAAACACACAGGACTCGCCGAATGTTTGAGGTTATAAAATAAGCTAACATCTTCCAAAACGGAAAAAACACAAAACTAATGTGACAAACCATAAAATTATTAAACTGTACTACATTATATGAAATTATTTAAAATAAGTTAAACGTGATTTATGTGAAATATAAATAATATAAATAAATATATTTATTCCCTCCTACTGAATAAATATTTGATCTATATAAACTTTGTTACCAAGGTATTTGTATTCAGTTCAATCTGATGAACCACACGTGTGGTGAAACGTCGTGTCATAGATTCCGCTATACTAATCGTAAAAATCGAACATATGTTTTTCTAACAAAACTATTAATTTGTATTTGAGCTCATTTTCATGTGTGTTATTATTAGATTGATACTTCTTCAAAGCATTAAGATGGATGCATATTCAGTTTTATTTTAAAATTGTTCGCAGATATCATCGATCCGGCAATCCTGCGTCCCGGCCGTCTCGACCAGCTGATTTACATCCCGTTGCCCGACGAGAAGTCGCGCGAGGCCATTTTCAAGGCTAATCTGCGCAAGTCGCCCGTCGCTAAGGACGTCGACATGCAGTACATCGCGAAGGTGACGCACGGCTTTTCGGGTGCCGATTTGACCGAGATCTGCCAGAGGGCTTGCAAGCTGGCTATTCGACAGAGTATCGAGTCCGAGATCAGGAGGGAGAGAGAAAGGGCTGAGAATCCGAGCCACGCGATGGATGTAAGTGTTGTGATGATGTGGTGTGATTTATGAAGAGGTGTCGCTTGAAACTAGGGGGGCGTTCAAGTATTACATAACGCAATTTTTGAAGATTTTTGACCCTCCCCCCTATGTAACGCGCCGTAACGTTTACATGAACCCCTCCTCCCCCCTATAAACGTTACGTAACACCCAAGTGTCAATTTTTACCTAAAAGTCACAAATATGTTGCGCAAAGTTCCGGAAAGTTGCTAAAATACCTTTTTCATTGTTTTAATCGTGTTTTCGTTAATAATAAACAAAACACGAGATATTATTCAATAAACAATCATACATAACGTGATATGTTGAAATGGGCTCAAATTTGTCCTAATAAACTTTTACTACTAACATTTAATTATGCCGTTTTCCTGACTTGGCGCTGTCGTTACATACATTTTTAGCTAACTTCATCCACCATTATTTTTCTCATGCATTATTCTATTTTCGCTTATTAGCAGGTTTTCACTCTGAAAACCTGCTTATTGAAATGGGGGTGCGATTAGCGAAGTTGGACCTAAGACCAAGATAGTTTTTCGTTTCATGACTTTTCGTGATGCATGGCACCAAAAACTCAATTTCAAATGTCTCTCTTTCTCTATCCAATTTTGGAGCAATAGGGTTGAAAGTTT
>JARQZK010004822.1:7500-12876 GCA_030704885.1 Cynegetis impunctata
AAACAGCTGTATGCAGATATTGAGTCTGGGTGACTTGACATATTCTAGAATTCACTGTTGAATTGTAAATGCAGATTGTGCGTGGAGGAATACATAATATAATGAGATCCCTTGGAAGATTGTTTGATAATTTTAAATTATTGAAGAATTTTCCTTTTTCACTTTATGTGATATTCATTTATATGTTTTTTTTACTGTTATTACAGTAACATAATAAAACATTCATATATTTAACCCTCGGTTTCCAAGATGCATATAAAAATATAAAAAATTTATATACTGCAACCTATTCAATGAGATTTTTATAAACAGTTAATATACTTTGATTAGATATTGGTGGGAAACAAATATTTTAGAAAATTACAATAGGAATATATGGGTGTATCAGAACAACAGTGGTCCAAGTCCATTTTACAAAGTTTTGTTTAATTAAGATATTTGCGTTTGTATTTATAGGTAATTTCTTGTTATTTATTTCAAATTGGATTCATTAGATTCTTTTTGGTGATATGTTGAATTTTATTTCTCTTATACTTCATGAATGATAAATTCAAAAACACCTAACTAATAAATCAATTAAGAAAAAAAATCAGTGTTGCACTGAACGAATTCATATTAAGGTGCATTGTTTAATCCAAGTCACAAGAATAAAACTGAATTTAGCTAAAAGATTTTATGTTATTTATTTTACTTGCTCTGAAAACATTGTTTTACAATTTTACAGAAAATAAATTCGAATTGTAGAGTTACAAATTCAAATTTGTGTGTATTAGGATTGCACAGATGTTTTTAGACTGAAACAATTGGTATAAAAAATCAGTTTCTACTACTCTGTTATTTCCGTGTTGTGGTAGTACTATCAAACATGTGTATATTATACCAGCATTTTTTACTCAGTGTGTTACATTTATATAGAACCTGAAAGGAGAAACTTAATTCACTAATCAGTATCTCTTTTGTAAATTAAAACCAAAGAGTTTTTTACATCATTGGAGATTGGAGAGAATCTAAGATTTTAACAATTTCACAAGTTAGAAGTTGTAGTATTTTTAAATCATTCACACATTTATTATCAATAGTTTATATCACATGGTCTGTTTTACATAATTTTTTTTTCTTGTTTCAATGACAGCTGGATGAAGACGATCCAGTCCCAGAAATAACGAAGGCTCACTTCGAAGAGGCAATGAGATTTGCCAGGAGGTCGGTGACGGATAACGACATCCGCAAATACGAAATGTTCGCGCAAACCCTGCAACAGTCGAGGGGCTTCGGCACAAATTTCCGTTTTCCTACGCAAGCTGGTCAGTCTGCTGCTCCAGGAGGCACTGGTGGGGACCAAGGCAACTTCCCAGACGATCCAGAGGATGATCTATATAGCTAAACATGTGCGCCGCCCTCTTTTGTATTTGTATTTATTTACATTTATTTTCAGTTAAGATAATTTTCAAATTGATAATGTACCATTATTATAGTTTTGATTATGATAAAAGTTTGTCTAAAGTTGGAATTTCTTATTTATTGGAATGAGTAGATGTTCCTGATTTTTCCTTTCAATGTTTTCTTTGCTGTACTGCGCTTGATTGAGTTATTAATATTATCGCTTAAAAAAACCAAGAAAATAAAGGTAATTTTTATGATAGATAGATAGATATGTCTTTATTAGTTCTATTATTTACATAAAATGCGTAGAACATGTCAACATAGCGTAAAATCATGTTATAGTAAAGTACAAATACAATATAAAATACATTAGACAACAAACAACAAGATAAGATGAAAAGACATGAAGATACTAAAATAAAAGTAAATGTTTATAAAACATAAGACGAGATGCTAAACACCAAATCGTAGTTTTATCTTGGAAATCAAGAGATAAAACTGGCTTTAACTCATCACCCATCTCTCAAATATTCCTCCATTGTGTAGTAGGCCTTTGATATGAGGTGTGTCTTTAGCAAAGTTTTGAATTTATTGAGACTGTTGTCTTTAATATTTAGCGGAAGCTTGTTGTACAGGTTTACTATTTGGTGGTGGACATTTTTTTGTAAGTAAGTGTAGTTGTATTTTGGGGGTAGGAGGTCAAGTTTTCTTCTTGTATTGTAATTATGTTCACGGGCGGTCTGCGAGAATAGGTCTTTATTGAGCTTAAAGAATACCGCGGATTCCAATATATATGTGCTGACCACAGTAAGGATGCCCGCCTCACGAAACACTGGACGGCAGCTGTCCATCCGTCCCATGCCAAAAATCTTTCGCACGCGGGCCTTCTGCACCGTCATGATCATTGCCGCCCCAGAACACGATCCCATACCTTATTCGTGATTGAATATATGCATGATAGGCTGCAAGGGCAACCCTCATCCCTGCATTTTTCAATAGTATCCCTAGCGCGAAGGATGACTGTGTTATTTTACTTGCTAGATTGTCAATTTGTGGTTTCCAATCCAGTCTAGAGTCTAAGGTTAAACCCAGGAATAGGGCAGAATTTACTGCCCTGAAGGTTACATTGTCGAATATGAAACTGTCTGCTTCATCAGCTGTGTGATATGAAAATTTTAGAAGCTGGGTTTTATTGATGTTTAATATTAGGTTATTCGAGTCGAACCAAGTTTTTAAAAGTTTTAGGGCCTCTTCAATCTCATTCTCTCCGCTCGATGCACCTTCAATGTCGAAAATAAGAGTTGTATCGTCAGCATACTGGACAGTGTGGTGGCCCGTAACGTCCGGCAGCTCATTCGTATATATAATGTATAGCAGCGGACCCAGGATTGATCCCTGGGGTACACCCCGCTTTACAAACTGAAGGCCGCGTACCACCGCCAACCGCAGCACTAACGACACGTTGTGGCCGATTTTCTAGATAATTCTATGATTAATATAAAAAAAATTATAATTTTACATTTCAACAAAATACTTTGCCTTCTTCATTTATCTTGTCTTTATATTAACACAAGTTTCTTGAACAAATACAGTTGCGATAAAATTTCATTGTCTCTCTACATATTTCAATGACAGCCATAGATATGACCGAAGTATTTCAAACACTTAATTTACCTACAAATTTCAAGAAGAGTGCTTCAAAAATTCCTGAACTAGCTCCTAGCTTTAATATTTCAATTTGATGTAACTTATGGAAATAATACACATTAATAAATAATAATAAAGAACTAAAGAAAGGAAAATCCCATCAATATTAATTTTTCAAAATAAATGTTTTTAGATAAACATTTAGTGTATTGCAAGCAATAGTTTAAATCAAATCATTTTAAGCATGTTAATTTGTATGCCTATGAGTGTGCTATATTAATTTGGTGAAATTTGGATGTGTTTGAGGCATTATGGATTTCATATAGCTATGAAACAAAAAGACGAGCCATGGTGAATTTATACTTACCTTAGAAAAATTTAGAATCAGAGTGCTCCACAAAATTCACATATAAGTGAATAACCAATAAGGAAACTAAGATTAAAATGTACACTATACTTCTTCCACCGTTTTTTCTTAATATATTCATTGAAATATTGATGAAAAATAATGTTCATATTCAATATCCTTCACTTTTTTGTTAATAAAAACCCTAAATTTAATGTCATTGATTTTTAGGTATTGAGCGAGTCTTACAGTAGTCGCCAATGATGTGTTACATCTAATCAAGGCAACAAATAAAATTGGGTAATGATTAACGTAATTTTAATATTAAAACGTATTAGAAATAGCTGAACAGAAAAACGTAGAGTTGTTGAAGACTCAGGTTCAAAAAAGAATAGTTTACAGTTGTCTTATTTCTCTTTCTGTCTGGTCAAACGATATGTTGGTGTTGACCTTTCTCGCAAACACTTTGCAGGAGAAGAACCACCTCTAGGACGCAGTAAAGGAACTTGATATAAAAAATTGAATAGCGCACCTTCTACTTCCTGTTACACATTTCCGCCGGCTTCACAAAATCAGTCTCATCAAATGCCACATAACAAATAAGATGTTTCCATCAAAAATTAATTTGCATCAATAAATGTCCATTTTGTGGTATCCTTATACCAACAAGTACCTTTCCACATGTTTCAAAGGTTCGTTCATCACTGAGTCAAAAACTTGAAAACATTACACCATTTGGAAAAAAATTAAATTCAGAGTAAACATAAATATTTATTACAGATTATCAAACAATAAAAATAAAATATATGAAGTAAAAACCTTAATCTCTTTAGTTTTTCATCTTACAATCTAATCGTTAAATGTAATTGGTTTATCCTTTGTTTGATTTATGACATACGCTGTAAAACGTTTCAGAAATTTGGGGTACTCTCTCTTGTAGACGGCCCTCAAAACTGAAGCGGGGGCCCAACCACCTGGATTTACTAGAGTAACAAAAAGAATCGTGTTACTATATTTAACTACATAACAACAATGCATGATGCCAAAATAATGTTGCAATTTAAGAATTCAACTTTAAAAAGAATACGAACAGATATTTCAGGAATACGAACAGATATTTCAGGAATACGAATAGATATTTCAGGAACGTCTGGATGGATTTTAGAAGTCCCTAGATTGCCTTATATAATGTATGAACAATTGATTTCTTCAATACTTCCAAGACACGAAGTAATAATTTTGATGCTAATTGACAATAATTTAAATTGACAACAAAAAGAACCGATATCTGAGAGATTCAAATTTAAAAAGAAATATGAATATTAGTTTTCGAGTTCCCACCAAATTTCTAGTCTGTGGAACAACCGAAAAATAATGATATACGAAAATTCATGACCTTACAGAGCTTGCTACATTTACAAAAACATCGACCCAACAAATTATTTTTTTCTAAGCCTTGGAGACCTTTTAAAATATGAAATCGTCAGTTCCAAAACTACAATATCAAAACTGTTTTGTCACTCGGCTAGTCAACTAGGTTAACGTGATATAATAAATAATATAAGAACCCTGAAAAAGGGAATATTTCATAAGGATATAAAAAAAAACTATATATGACAACTGTAGTTGATGTTAAAGTTTTACATTTTGTTTTATGAACGCAACTTACCAACTGAACAGTAGGTTATTTTACAGCTTATATCGTCCCTGGTCACAGGACCTCCATTTTTGGGCGGATTCACTAGAGTCTGGCACAGAAGGCATACCGTTAAGTATACTCTGACGCATTTTCCGGCGTTAGCCTACAAAAAACTAGATTAGAGAAGAAAATAAAACGATTTTCAAACATAAAAAAACCGATTTCTTAATAAACTTGAAGTTGCGAATGCCACTATTATGTTTCGAATATCGGTACCGCAAGTGGTCCAACTAGGGGCGGCATGGCCCCACCCGGATGTTGACTGCCCATCCCAAAAATGAGAGATTAAAAAAATACATAT
>JARQZK010004823.1:0-7500 GCA_030704885.1 Cynegetis impunctata
GTAAAATTTCGATCACTGCATTTATATGGAGAGATTATTGCATGCTCTATGTTTGATAAACCTATCTGCTCATAAAATGAACATCTAATTCATACAACTCAGGAAGCAGAATGATATATTTTTCTTCTAAAATTGCTTACTATCTAAGAATGGTCATCGTACTTTTACGAATATAAAATAATTTTTGATTGAGTAGAGAGTTTCTAGATACTAATTCTATATATTTATGTTAATCACGATTAATAATGGTAATTAAAATAAAAATTTGGTTTTCCAATACGGGATATACAAAAAATTTATAACAGATTTCTATCAACATCTTTTTATTAAATTGAAATTGATAGTTAGATCTCTCGATAGATTAGAAAAAATATAAATATATTCAATAAATCGTTGTGAACGTTTGAGAAAAAGTAACTTTTTCAAATATAAGCGATAAAAATACTTCAATAATAAAAAAAAACTATCTACACATTTCGAATATTATATGAACACGAACAAGATTTGAGAGCAGAATACATTCACAAAATCGAAATAAATGTTCAGCTGAAATAAACAAACCACTGTTGAATATTTCCCTTATTTCCTAAAAGGCTTTTTTCAATCAAGATAGAAATCGCAAAAAAATTTTGGTGAAATATCGAATATGAATAGAATTTTTAAAAAAACAATTAGCAAACAGGCTTCAAAGAACTAATTTCCATGAACAGCATGCATTATCTGCATTACAAAAATAAAACTCAGTTTTTCAAAATAAATACAAACTACTTGAATAACTACACAAGTTAAGAAAAAATATTAATGCTTAACTTTCTGTTGAATCTATATAGTTGGCTTATCAATACATACAAAGATTAAAAGTATACACAATATTATCATAGAATATAGGGCCAATTCTGTAAATAACTGTTAAATTTTAAAGCATGGTTAAAAATTAAACTATCCGCTAACTTCATTTTACTATTCTGTATGCATCATATGCTTTGAAATATTAACGGAAGACGCTTAATTTTAGCCGATATATGTTAAAATTTAAACCCTATATAGACTAAGACATTAAAACATTTTTGATAGTGGAAACTTTAACAAATACAACCGAATCGATTTAAATTCAAGTGAATAATATAGAAATGGCTTTAATATTTGATGTCTTATTTAATGAATGAGGAAATTCGAAATCAATAGGAACCGCAGTTAAAGTAAGTTAATTTTGGGGTTATGGTAAAATTATTATGTTACAAATCAAATATTTTTTACGAAACAGTATAGGAGAATTCAAAGATAAAATTTGAGAGATAATTTCAAATCCTTTCGAATTACCTGATAAAAATATTCACTAAGCTTTTCAGACTTGATAAAGAAACTTGTCAATTAATAATACATTCAATATCTGAACATATGCATGATAGTCAAAGATCAACATTTGTTCCTAAACATCTCCGCATACTATGTACTTTGCATTTTTCATGGCAGTTACCAGACACCAGGTCAGCTTCATCAAATTGCATTGAGTCAGCCAATGGTCAGTCGCAGTATTGCAGAAGTTACAGATCTAATAGTCAATCATTCATTACATAGGTACATTATATTTCCTGTTGGAGAAAACAGAAATAGGGTACAGGAGACTTTCAATGAAGAGTTTCCTCATTTTAATGGGTTATGTGGTGTGATTGACTGCACTCATATAAAAATTATATCTCCTCCTGTTAATCATGCTGTGCATCCTGCTGCGCCATATTACTGTCGCAAAGGATACTACAGCATAAATACGCAAATTATTAGTGATGCCAACAAATTAATTCTTAATATGAATGCCAGATTTCCTGGTTCAAACCACGATGCTGCAATATGACTTAGTTCTCAAGAAAAGACCTTGATAAAAATCACAATTGGTTAAAGTTTTCAAATAAGATACATATCTATAAATTCTGTTGCTCTGTCACTTTATTAGAGGTTATAAATGGGGATCATAGATCTACTTTTCGAGTTAAATAGTTCAAATGAATCAAGTGCGATCTGTCAACACTGCTTTATTCAACCACATTTTACACCAACGTTAATATGAATGATTTTAAAGGATCCTTTGAATATTGACGTTATAGAATTGGAATTGGGTTATATTCAATTAACGGAACGTTAAAAACACATTTTTTAACGTGCCTTTAATTTTTAACCAGTTCTTATAGAATTGACCCTTATATGCGTTAACAGGTTAATATGGTAGCTAGTGAAAGATGTTATGATCCTAGTCATATTGACAAATCATAAAATGAAGCATACACAAATGTGCTCAATGTTATCAGAAACAATGAAAGAATGTGTTAATAGGACTCTAATTGTGAATTACATAATAGTCCAGGAGTAAAAGTTTTGGGGCCTATAGGCTGAGAAGTGGTGGGTGCCTCGTTAAGGGGAAGAAAATTCCCAAATTTCACGGTTCGCTATCATGTGATTTTTATACTTCAGTATGAATTGCGGATCATAGATTATTGAATTTATGAAATATAGCGAAATAAATTAAATTTCGATATTTAAAAGTATCGAAGTGAAGGTGTACGTGTTCACGTTAAAGTGTTATAGAGAGGTCACATATATTTTTAAAAATTTCAATACCATATATATATATATATATATATATATATATATATATATATAGGCTTGCCATATTTTTGGTGAGTAAAACCGGAACACATTAATATGGGATGGCCTTACCAGAGGGGGTACCTCCCAGTAGAGTGGGGTCCTCCCCTGGAAATTTTTAAAAAATCAGTAGAAAAAAAGTTTTAAGACTTTTTTAATTCTCGCAAGTGACAGTTAGAAGAATCTTGAACTAGATTGTTAGTTATACACACCCTTTAGAAAAAAAAATCTGCTTCTTAAAAATATATATTTTTGCCTTTTCAAGGATAATTTTTTCTGATCTATCTAGAAAGAAGTGTTAGTGAAATGAAATTGAAAATACTTCATAAAATTGTTCAACTGAACAATTACTTAGTCTTATTAAGTTTATTTTTTCATAAAACCAAAACTTTTTGTCTAATTACAAAAGCAAATACAATTATAAAAACTTTTGTTGTTCAACTAAAACAAAATAAAACTGAATAAGTTGATAATGTTAATCTATGCTTTCAGAACAAAGCACTCACGTCTCTTCGCTCGATAAAGTGATAGTGTACACCTTTCCTCTCTCAACGCTCATCCTTCTCATAGACCTATTGTTTTAATTAAACTTCTTACAGCCATTATCTATTACTTTTTACATCTTATACCCGTTTTCCGGGACATCGTTCAAACCGGGCGGGACACCGGGACAAAACCGAAAAACTAGGCCGTATGGCAAGCCTATATATATATATATATATATATATATATATATATATATATATATATATATATATATATATATATATATATATATATATATATATATATATATATATATATATATATATATATATATATATATATATATATATATATATATATATATATATATATATATATATATATATATATATATTGAACTTACTCTATCAATTCGGATTGTGCGATATATTGGTCTATTCTTTCAGAACAGGCTTGCGTAGAGCGCCCTGTAATGACCATTACTAAACTGTAAGTTTTTATTAATAATTTTATGCTCAATACTAAAACAGAACTATCAAAAATTGTTATACTAAATTACAACTTCTCTAGATTTATTTTCAGGAGAACCTTCAATTATACCTCTAACTTCAATTTTCCTCATAATATTGAATTCTATCATTCAAATTTGAACTTTATCATTTCAAAATTTACTCTCTACAAGTTTCAATTCTGGTTGGGATCCCTTGAGTGGTGGGGGTCTATAGGCTGCAGCCTATTGGTAAATTCGACCCTGTTACCTAATTAGTTGAATGAAGATCCAATGGACTCCTAGTTAAATTAAGAAACTGAAAGGACTCTTATGGAAAACTGCCTGTACATGCGTCTCAATACATACAAAAATGTAAGCAGAAAATCCTTACATTTTACAGAAACTGAATGGGTTAAAGTGAATTCAACTAACAATACATACAATATTAGTCATATTCTATCCTCTTTTTCAATTGTGTAAAACATTTTATATTTGAAGAAGGAAATTTTATTTTTTTGAACATTCTATTCAAAATGTTAGGAATAATAGAAAGTGATTGAAATTAAACATACCGTCAGTTCTTCACAGTATAAAAATCAAATTTTAACATGACAGCAGTCGCTTTCCTAGGCTCTTTGACTATATAATATATGAAAGCGCTGCTGAGAAACAATTCTGCCAAGAGGTGACGCAATTATCACGCTTTCTCTGCAGAACAGCGATCAATAAAGAAACAAAGACTTTTACCCTCCATTGAAAATATTTAAACATAATTTACTTCCATTCATATCATACTTTTTACTATTTTCACTCAAAATGTAGTTTTGTTGAGGAATATCGTTTTTTATTGATACTTTCCCCAAAAATACATAACATTGCAGTGTATCGAAGAAACGCGGGAGTAGCTTTTTTATCCGTTTTATACCACGATTTTTGAAAAATGTTCATATCATATATATATATATATATATATATATATATATATATATATATATATATATATATATATATATATATATATATATATATATATATACAGTGGCGGATTTACCAGCAGGCTGAGTAGGCTGGAGCCTAGGACGGCAAATTTAGTTCAGAAATTTTTTATTTCGATTTACAAATTGAAAAAAAAAATTATTATACACACACAAAATACAAATTTCGAAAGTTGGAGATAAATTAAAATATTCAACAAAAATTGAAATATAGTCCTATTATACAGTACTAAATAATAAATATTTCATCATCTCTAACATGAACAATTGCTAGACGCATTAGTAAGTATACATTAATGATCATGAAATTTTAGAGTATTGCAATAGCGATTCCATATTATAGTCGAAAGTTAGTTATTTTTACATATTTTCTTCACTGATAACTGCTATAATTTTTTCTCCGTGTACCTAATAATTATGAGATCTTACGCAACTCAATCTTGATAAAATATCGATGGTCTAATCATAACTGCTGCAGCAAGTTTGCAAATTCAATTCCAGAATATCATTTCTTTATGCGTAAAAAATACTGACTAAAATTGACTTATGTTTATTAAATGAAAAACTAGTTCAATATCTTATAGAGATAGTATTTTTGGTTTAAATTCATCGAATAACTGATATTTGAACGACTGCGACTTGACAATAAAAAAATTCCCTCCACAAAATATGAAGTTAGAAAATTTGCTGATTAGAAAATTGATAAATATCGTGAGTTGATTATTTAATTTGTAGTAAGAAAAAGTTTGGAAAATCCAAAGGAGCCTTAAGCGCTCATGTTGTACACGAATTATTTGAATTGAATGTTTACATTAGTACATTTGTTAACTTTTTCACATAGCCAACTTTTTCATAAAATGCCAATAAAAATTGATTAATTATGATAAGATCAAACAATACTACAGTTTTTTATTCAACGGGCTTCTCTCCAGTCGAATGAGTACATTAAAACAAAATTGAAGTGAAAAAATTATTTTTTCGAAAATTATTGTGTTTACTGTGAACACGATCTTCAAAAATCCATACGATATGGCATTAAAATTACTTTTTTAAGAGCCTAAAAAGCAGTGGCGGCTCGTGAGTTTGTCTTCAGGGGGCGCAGAAATAATATTGGGTTATATATATTTGTGTATCTGGTTTTAGGTTTAATCTTCAGCCAATAGAATATCTTCAAGGGATTTACAAACTTAATTTGCTAAAAACAACTTTTATTAACTCACGCACCCTCATTATATTTATAAAATCGATAAAAGAAAAAAACAATACAGCCCTCACAGCCATCCGCCAACAGCAGGTAATCTTAATGCTGCCCAGACACGTTGAGTCCGTAGCAGTCTTCTACGCGGATCCCGGATTACGTCATCGCGCCTTGCCGTTTTACGGGAAAAGATGATGTAACGAGGACGATGGAGCACAAATCATAAAGTTGGAATTTTATTGATAGAAAATAGCCTACGGGCGGCAAACCTGTAAATCCGCCACTGTACATGATGAACAAAACTAAATTTGAATTTACTACGTTTATTATCACAAAATATTTTGAGAAATTTAAAACTGCGATTGCAATTTCGGTCGCCGAAATTGCAATCGCAGTGTTAAATTTTTCAAGATATGTTGTGATAATAAACGTAGTAAATTCAAATTTAGTTTTGTTCATCATCATATATATATATATATATATATATATATATATATATATATATATATATATATATATATATATATATATATATATATATATATATATATATATATATATATATATATATATATATATTTATATAATTATATATTTATATATATATATATATATATATATATATATATACAGGGTGATTCATTAATATGTGTAAATATTTTAACAGGAAAATGTTGAGCTCAAAATATGAAGATCTAACCCAATTTGCTCATACAAAATATTTCTCCTTACTGATTTACAGGGTGTTTTATTTAGATTATTGAAAATGAAATTTGTTCATTACTCGAATGCTGCTTGATATTTCTTTATGATATTTGGCAGTAAGTTGAAGTAGTTTGGGACACATCAACTTATAGTAAAGAAGACTTTCTCGCTGTTACCTGTGGCGTATGGCAGGGATACGGGAAGAGTTCTTGTTTCCTGAATTCTACGCCACTGGAAGAATTGTCATTTCAGTATAATCTTTCGATTCTCTAATATTTTCTCTGTAAATAAGGCACTCTTATTTCGTAACGCCAGAGCCTCTATTTTTCGAGATATTTAACGTTGAACATATGGCTGCACAATTCTTTTGATTTTTAAGTACGAGTCTGTCGGTGTTTTTTTGTATACGATTGCATGTATTACGTAAAATAAACATTATTAAGTATTTTTTTCAATTTATAATAATATTAAAAATAATTCAAAACAGAACAACTACAAAAATATCCGAAACGATAAATATTTGCCAGGAACTATGGCAGCAAATTGTAAATTCCGCTAATTTTATTGCGAATCAGCCAACATATTTTTTAAAGTTAGAAGATCGTTTAGCGAAAGAATGGATTATCTCATTGAGGTTAACGGAGATCACATTGAATATTTGTTGTAAATTGTTTTTGAGTTTTGTTCATAAATTTGATATTCTTCCAAAAATTGTAAAGAAGATCTTGATAATTAATTATTTATTTTGACTTTCTTATGTAGCGCTGGATATTTTTGTAGTTGTTCTGTTCTAAATTGTTTATTAATATTATTATAAATTGAAACAAAATACCTAATAATGATTATTTTAAGCAATACATCCAATCGTATGACAAAAAACACCGACATGACTCTTACATAAAAATCAAAAAAATTGTGCAGCCATATGTTCAACGTTAAATATCTCGAAAAATAGTGGCTCTGGCGTTACGAAACAAGAGTGCCTT
>JARQZK010004824.1:0-12788 GCA_030704885.1 Cynegetis impunctata
TCAAATTTTCATCATTTCACTTCTGTAGGTCTTTGCTCGGATAGTTAACAGAAGGTTGCTTCAATGATGTGAATAAGTGCCAGCTGAGCTTACAGGATCTGTTACAGGGCGCCTGAAGCGGACCGTTTTTAAATCAATGAATTTGTTTCACTAAGCGTAAAGCAAACTTTGCGCCTCTGCATTGGGAGCAAGCAGAGCACAAAGACTTGTTTTGGATGCAGCTTTATACGACTGCTTGATATGTTTCAGTACGCTCTGAATACTGAATTTCGTTTTACATTTCGATATGAATGATAATTTGTTTTGAACCATTTTTTAGTGGTATTTTTCCCAAAATAATAGACTATTTTATCGAAAGTCAGTAGTGGGCTGCGGGAGTAGTTAGCAAATTTGTTTTAGAACTCCTACACAAGGATTTTTGTGATTTTAAATAGTTGATGGAATCAAATCCCTCCCCCCGTCCCTGTCACAGCTGGTCAAATTTCAAAGACTCCCCCTCCCTAGTATGACGTCACATATTTTGTAAATTTACATTTACAAATTATTGAATTAAAACAGCGGTTCCGAAATCAGTTTTATTTACATTGTAATTATTTTTCAAAAAAATTAACATCTAATCAACAAAACAAAAGGCAACAATAGCTATCATACGAAACTTGCTTCAAATGTGAAGACGCTCGGAGATCCAAAGCTAACTGAAGTAATATAGTGGAGCAAATTCACCTTCGGGGTAAGAACCCCTCCCGCAATAGTCGCCAAAGACTGGATCGTCGTACACCACAACATGGGACAACCTCGCATGTTACTATTTGTAATAAATATTGAGATTCACGCACATGATTTGCGTACAAAGTCGCATAGATTTTGAAATGTGACATCACGAAATTTAGGACCCCTCCCACCCCCTTGTCACACAATGTCACACTTCGTCGACCCCCTCCCTCCCCCTTTACGTGTGACGTAATTTATGGATGGCCCCTTACTACGTGATAATTCAACATGATGGACAAAAACTGAATTTGAATTTACTACGTTTATTATCACAAAAATACTTTGAAAAATATAACACTGCGATTGCAATTTCGGTAACTAGACCATAATCGGGCAGATTGAGTTAAGAACTGAATACATAATTATAGATTTGCGCTTAGGGGTGGGAAAGAAATTGCAGCTACCTAAATAGAGACGAGGAACACATTTCAAGAAGGGATAATAGAAGTGGATTTCCCAAATTGGTACAATGAAATGTTCTTAGAAAAATCGTTATTGTTTGAATACACTAAGTAGAGGAGAATATATCAAGTCAATCTGGTCATTCGGCAAGATATCTTTTTCATTATGATTAAGTTTAAAATTTTCTAATGATTCTAAGTAAGTAAGTTTGGTTCCTTTCGGTAATTTTATGCATAATTTGAAAATTATCTATTTGTGGAAATGGGTGGTGGTTTTCACAGCAATGATTTGAAAACGTTGAATCTGTTAATTTTTCAAAAAAGATTGTTGGTATTCCTTAAATCTTGTCTTGAACGATCGACCAGTATGACCTATATACACTCCTTTACATACAGGATAAATCATCCTATAAACTCCTGAACTTTCGAGGGTTTGAAAGCAATTTGAGTAATACTTTTAGGTATCTTGGTACGAGGGTCGTTCAATAAGTCCTTAGAAAATCCAAGAGATGGCGCTCGTAGTATCGGTAATGATTTTTTTTCCGTTAGCAGCACTATCGATAGGAAAGCTGTCAAAATTTCAACTCGATCCATGACGTAGGTCAATTTCTATCGTCAATTAAAGTCAACAACATTTGTTTATATATAACAATGGAGAAAAGCGAGTTCCGGGCTGTCATCAAACATTTCCATTTGAAAGGCTTAACGGCGAAAGAAATCAAAGCCGAGTTGGATGCAGTTCATGGCACATCTGCACCTGTGTTTGCGACAGTCTACAATTGGGTGAACGTGGCCGTTCATCCACAAAAGATGAACATCGTCCGGGACGCCCAGTGGAGGCGTCTACTCCTGAAATCAATAAAATCCACGACCTGATTTTGAGTGATCGACGAATTAAAGAGCGCGAATTAGTTGAGGCCACAGGCATATCACAAGGTACAGTCGCTTCAATTTTGCATGAAAAATTGTCTGTGAAAAAAATTTCGGCAAGATGGGTGCCGCGTTTGCTCTCAGAGGAGAATAAGCGCAATCGTGTGGTCGACTCTGAGGTCATGTTGGCGCTCTTCCGTCGCAATAATGCCGAATTCCTTCGTCGATATGTAACTGTGGACGAAACCTGGATCCACTACTACACTCCAGAAACGAAGAGACAGTCATCACAGTGGATTTTCAAGGGTGAACGGGCTCCAAAGAAGGCGAAAACAGTGGCAACGGCCGGCAAGGTGATGGCCACAGTCTTTTGGGATACGCAGGGCATCATTTTCATCGACTACTTGGAAAAAGGAAAAACGATAACAGGGCCGTATTACGCGTTGTTATTGCAACGGTTGAGCGAGGAAATCGAAGAGAAACGTCCGCATTTGAAGAAGAAAAAAAAAATTATCTTGCATCAGGACAATGCGCCAAATTGTGGAATTGAAGATGAAATTGTTGCAGCATCCTGCTTATTCACCAGATCTGGCCACAAATGACTATTTCCTGTTTCCCAATCTGAAGAAATGGCTTGGCGGACGACGGTTCACTTCCAACGAGGACATTATTGCTCAAACGAATGAGTATTTTGCAGAACTTCCGAAATCCTATTTTTTGGACGGCATAAAAATTTTGGAAAAACGTTCGGTAAAGTGTGTAGAGCTGAAAAGAGACTATGTTGAGAAATAAAAAAAATTTACCCTACAAAACAGTGTTTTCCTATCTTTTTCTAAGGACTTATTGAACGACCCTCGTATCTAAACTTTCGTGCAAGAAATAGCCCAGAGGTGCATGTGGGACACCAGTTTCTCAAACTGGTGGTAGCAAATATGGTAATTTTTCATCTAAAATATTAGCAAACCTCAGTGTTCTAGGCATTTTTAGAGGGAAAATGGAACCCAGAAAACAAGTTTTGGTGAATTCATGCACCCCCAAACACACTCTATATCGAACTAAGTAGTTTTTACATGAATTGAGTTGATGCTGAGGTTTTTTTTTCATATAAAATATTTTCTCTTATCACCGCCATTTTTGTGAACGTATTTGATTTTTTCATGATGCCTGAGATTTCAACACCGCAATTTTCATATTGAATTTCAAAGTATTCCAAAATTTTGTTAGAAGGCTGAAAGTTTTGTTTGAATTCGGTTGATAGCAAGCACATGTTTTCAAACTTTATACACAGCCAAGAACTTTGAACTATCAAGTTGAAAAACCCTTCATAATATCATGCCCTTAATGTGTGTTTTTTGAAGGTAATTATCTCTATTGAATCTTCCAGAATTTCCTAGAAAGTTACTACCTGTATGAGAGAAAAATATTTTTTTTAGTTCTAACCTCAATCTGCCCGATGCTGGTCGTAAAACAAACATAATAAAAGCAAGTTTTGTTTGTGATATATATATATATATATATATATATATATATATATATATACAGGGTGTCCCACCGGGAAAGAACGCGATCTGTATATGGAAAACTACACATAGGAAAATTTGACAGTATACTAATGTCGATAGTGGCAACTCGACCTGATAATTTTTTCAAGGATGGTGGCACTTCCGGTTATACCGGAAGTAGATACCAACTTGGCTTATTGTGCAAAATTTGGATACGCCTACATATTAAATACATTTTTGCGATTCTACAAAAAGTTTGATCTGGCAGATTTTATGTATTTGTCCTATACCTTAGTCTAAAGCGTTATTGGACATATTTTAGGTTGTTTTAATGTCAAAAATCGCACGATTTTCAAGCCCTAATATAATTATCAATTGTTCCTATAAGGATTCCCGTATTAACTTACTTTGGGATGGGATTATCCTGTTGAAAAAGACTTGCTTTAAGTAGATTTTGGTATAGTACTTTGGATAACTAATTCATACAGGATGGCTTCGAAAATAAGATCTAAAATGAGATTCGAAAAACTGACAAAAAATCAATTTTTTCAAATGGAAACCCCCCATTTTTCTTATTTTGTAGTATTTAGCATATAAAAAAGAAGGTAATTTTGCTATAAAGTTATCTATAACCGAAAATTTGAAGTTTCGAAATATTGCCCAATGTAATATTTTTATATGGCGATTTTGCATTTAATCGTTAAACAATTAGATCTAGGATAGCCACGATCTTACTTGACATTTCAAGTCATCGTACTGGCACCTCGGTTAAATTATAACAACGAAGATTACATTTAAACTTATTTATTATTTATGGACAATGTGATAAATTATTTCAAGAACATGTGATACATGTGCGACCCGATATCCTCATAAACAAAACCATCACCAAATACTGTTAAACGAATTATAGAAAACTTCAAGAATTTTGGATCCGTAAAGGCGTACAAAAAGAAACCAGTTGTTAACAATGAAAATATTGAAATAGCGATTTTGGGATATTTTGAAGCATATCCAACAAAATCTTCAAGGCAGATAGCATTAGAATCAGGCTTATCTAAATCGTCAGTTCTAAGAATAATCTTCGTTTGTATAATTTAACCGGGGTGCCATTACGATGATTTGAAATGTCAAATACGATCGCGGCTATCCTAGATCTGATTGTTCAACGATTAAATGCAAAATCGCCATATAAAATATTGAATTGGCAATATTTCGACAACTTCAGATTTTAGGTATAGATAACTTTATACAAAGTTACCTTCTTTTTAAATTCTAAATACTACAAAATAAGAAAAATGGGAGGTTTCCATTTGAAAAAATTGATTTTTGTCAGTTTTCTCAATCTTATTTTAGATCTTATTTTTTGAACACTCTGTATGATTAGTTAGTCCAAATACTATACAAAATCTATTAAAGCAAGTTTTTTTCAACAAGGAATCCATCCCAAAGTAAGTAATACGGGAATCCTTATAGGAACAATTGATAATTATATTAGGGCTTGCAATCATCATTTTTGTCATAAAAACCTAAATATGTCAAAAACGCTTAGACTTAGTTATAGGACATAATACATAAAATCTGCCTAGAATCTTTCGTAGAATCTAAAAATGTATTAATATATAGGGTATCCAATTTAAAATAAGCAAGTAGGTATCTACTTCCGGTATAACCGGAAGTGCCACCATGTTGAAAACATTTTAGTCGAGTTGCTCCTATCAACATTAGTATACTGCCAAATTTCCAAGAGTTTCCTATGTGTAGTTTTCCATATACAGATCGCGTTCTTTCCCGGTGGGACACCCTGTATATATATATATATTTATATATATATATATATATTATATATATAATATATATATATATATATATATATAATATATATATATATATATATATATATATATATATATATATTTATATATATATATATATATATATATATATATATATATATATATATATATATATATATATATATATATATGTTATATTCACTAAAATTTACAAAAATAATAATATCCATGAAAACAGTTTCAACCCTGTTACAATATATTATATAATTGAAGCAGAACTCACGCGTTATTAAAATTTTCAGCAAACACACTATTTGCATAAATTCCATTTATTTCGATTATTTCACCCGTCTCTGAATTGTAAATTTCCACCATCTCCCCCATCTAAAAACGCAGTCATGTCAAACGTGTAAATATAAATACGGTGGGTTTCGACATGAACTAGCTGATGATGATAATACTTTATGAGGTTCAGTGAACAACGGATAAAGAAAATGAGATACGGAATTGTAGGAGAATATTAAATAGGATGTGGGACCTTACAAATATTTGTTATAAGCTAAGTTTGTGAATGGATTTATTTCCAGGTATACTCTGTGAATTCTAAAACGCGTGGTTAACTTCACTCGAATATGATCACACACACACACACACACACACACACACACACACACACACACACACACACACACATATATATATATAATATATATATATATATATATATATATATATATATATATATATATATATATATATATATGTTGTCTGGTTTCCCGGGTTTGTATCCGCGTATGGGGTTCGTCTTCGTTGAAGTCTGCTCGACGTTTCGGCAAAATCACATTTTCCATCTTCAGGTATATATTCAAAAGAAATCCACTTTCACTTGTACGTTATAGATAAAACAGCCGTCCAAATTATCATAAATAATTTTTTGTACTCAATAAACTCGTACTTTTATTGACATTAGTGATTTCAACAGATGTCAAATATGGTTGTCGCAAATCTTCCTCAATCTCTATCTTAGGAACAAAGGGATTCTTCAGAAATCATCATGGAACAAAATATTCATAGAAGAGGCCAAGGAACATTAAATTTTTATTATTTTTATTATTAATTAATATTATCAATATTTATGAATATTATTTTTATTTTGTAATTAAGCGTGAGAGAAAAAACCTTTTATAGACTACCCTGAGAGTATCCCGCACACATTTTCAGAGATAAGTGAGACTCCGGATGTTGCTGGTTACTCACTTAAAAACCTCTCACACATTCCTTGGAGTATTTCTTCATCCTGCCCTTACAACGTTCCTTAACAAAAGAGATAAGCTGCAAGCAGCCTCAATACTTATTATTATTATTATTTTTACGTCCGTGTATTATTATTGTTGATCATATTCGGAAGAATAACCCTCCATGGTCTCAATTTCTCAGAGCTAAATTACTATCACCATATTGAGATTAAACTTTCGATATTCTTATTGTAATTCAATTTTGTGAAAACTATTTATTTTCTTTCCGACGAAGCAGTTTGATATTAGTTTGGTTTTGTTCAACTTCGTGAATGGTCTATTCTGTTTGTCTTTAGTGTTCTTGTTTCGTATCTAGTAGGGACAAAAACAATTGCAGGTCTTAATGAGCTTAGGCATAGTGAGCATCCAGAAAGGCTGAAATGGCAACAAAACGAAGTTTATCGTTTTTACTATAAACCAATGACATCCTTGTATCCCTACTCAAATTCTGAACACTAGCCCTGAACATATCTCAACAATATTTGCCACAATTTATCATACTGACTAACTATCTTTCAAAACGTGTTATTTATGGATTAATTATTAGATTCTTCATAATCAAAGTCGAAGTTCATCTTTGGGGATTTTTTTGTAATCAATCAACTATGTTAACTATTACTGTAG
This sequence comes from Cynegetis impunctata, assembly GCA_030704885.1. Taxonomy (NCBI): domain Eukaryota; kingdom Metazoa; phylum Arthropoda; class Insecta; order Coleoptera; family Coccinellidae; genus Cynegetis; species Cynegetis impunctata. The sequence continues at coordinate 7,260 of JARQZK010004824.1, forward strand.
CAACATTCATTCTATTGATTATGATCGAACAATAAAATAAGATCAAGATATAAGTATAGCATAATTTTAAAAATGTTTTCATTAACATTATATATTTGTGTAATATTTAAATGAAACTGTAGGTTTAATGATTTTCAATTATAATAAAACAACAACAGTTGCATAACGCGTTTCGGTGAAACTACAGCTTCTTCAGGTGTGAATTTCGAACTAAAACTAAAATATCTAATACAAGGTTTGCAAAGTACAATTATAAATTTGGAAAATCCGTTCTGGAATTTCTAAATTGTACATCTCGAAACAAAATGTTCAAAATTAAATCTTATGAAAACTTTAGAAATTAATAGGAATACCTAAAAATTTCCAGAAGTTACTTATCAACCACTTGGATATGAACAGCTCTCTCCTTCTTAACTTTTTCAATGAATGAAGGTAGTTTGTTCGTAGAATCCCAGAATGAATTTCCCAAATTTATTATTGTACTTTGCAAACCTTGCATTAGATATTTTAGTTTCAGTTTGAAATTCGCACCTGAAGAAGCTGTAGTGTCAGCGAAACACAATCGCTTTAGTTGTTTTATTATATGAGAAAATAATTAAAACTTAAAGTTTGATTTCTCAAAAATGTTAACAAGTGATTTTCATAGAGTAACGGCCGCATCAATTCAAATTATATATTCAAATATATATATATATATATATATATATTATATATATATATATATATATATATACATATATATATATATATATATATATATATATATATATATATAATATAATAATAATAATAACGTTTATTCATAAAAATACAATACTATTTGACAGAAACAATTTTAATTAAGAATAAACATTGATACCTCGCTGAGGCATATACTGCGTGTGCGCGAGTTATAAAACCTATAATAATATGTATAAACCATATAAAAATATAATAACATAAAACAACATGATTCATTGATAATACAATGTAAAGTGATAGGTCTTAATAGTGAGTTGTGGTCAAAGTCGGGATGTTCCAATAGTGAGTTGTAGACGTATTCGGGACTTAATCGGGTAGTAAGCGTTTTAGCTTTGCGTTTAATTTTGAAATGGGGTTAAAATTGTGTGATATTTCAAATATAATTATATGAAAATCAAAAATATGTCTGTTTTTACTAGATATCCAGTTTTTTTAGAGATATTTGTAACGTGGCAGTTTATTATCTTATTTCCATAATATCATTTGGTAACATATTGAAGAGTTTTGGCGCAAAATAAGTCGCACATCGTTGTCTTATGGTCTTTAGACCATTGGATTTATATATATATATATATATATATATATATATATATATATATATATATATATATATATATATATATATATATATATATATGAATAAAGTATAAACTTTAAAATAAAAACCCTTGGCTTATGTTTCACAATATAAAAAATATTTAGATACTGTATTTAGCAGTAGCGAAAAGTCGACATGTTTCGAGTTATGAACTCATTATCAAGACTGACTACAGGAGAGTATTGCATCGTAATTTATGAAACAGACAAAAGCAAAGGCGATACCTGAAAATCAATTTGTTCGTTTACAAGGGGTAATTGACTATTATGGGCGGAACTTATTTCGAGAATTTCGAGAAGGTCAAGGCGTTTACCCTTGTTACCTGAATGTAACAATTTGGTTTTGTTGAAATCCAGTTGAATCGCTTATTTGAGAAACCCCACATGTCCATAAATTTGGCTTTTCAGCCTTTTTAGGTATACATGTTATTCTATAATAGACGGGTTTTTTAAAGAGAAATCCCACATGTCCAACCCATATAACGCTTTTAGCGCTGGTTCAAAATATGTATTTATTTGAGAAACCCCGCAAGTCCCGGACATGTGGGGTTTCTCAAATGAACGCCTCCTAGCAACTACGTGACGAGTGGCATAATTGTCAATTGTGCAAGTTAATGTTTATTTTCGAAAATGTCGTCGTCCGAGGCGGATGTTCCTGTGGAAGTTATCCCGAAAAAACGCAAAAAGGGACTAAAACAAGTTGTTTATAAGAGTGAAGTGATTAAATGTGCACGCGTTGAGGGCAAATAATATGTGAATTATAGAGGCGTCAAAGTAAATCAACGAACAATGGGTGAGCCATGTCGGTAAGATAAATAATTTCATTTTTGTAGATCAAAATGCCACAATGAACAATTTTTACTTTTAGGTGTAGGTCACGCTGTTTTATAGAAATTCCCGAAGGTGATAGACGAGAGATTTTTAATAAATTTTATTCTCTGAAGACAAAGAATGAACAAGATGCATATTTGCAAGCTTGCATTGAGTGTTCACAAATTTCAAGAAAACGACTTAGAGAAGGTGGAAATAAACCAAAACCAAAAAGTAAATCATATAAATACTACGTGTCTTCTAGTTCGGGAAAGTATAGTATCTGTAAAATCACTTTTGTAAGTATCCATGGGATCACGGTAGACCGTGTTCGGCGCTTAGCTAACTTATTGTCATTGGGAAAATCACCTCATGATAGAAGAGGTGAAAATACACCAGGGAATGCAAAACCAGGAGGGCTAGTCTTGCAAATAGAGGAACATATTCGTTCATTTCCCGTTAAAAACTCGCATTATGGTAGCCGTGACGACTATCACTACCTTAATGAAAAATTGGACATAAAGAAGATGCATGAATTATTCGTCTCAAACAATCCTGAATCATCTGTGAAGTACAGCTTTTATCGCAAGATATTCAAGGAACGTTTTACCTTATCTTTCGGTAGACCACAGGTTGATACCTGTTGCACTTGTGAGGAACTTTCCAATAAAATTAAGTCGAAGGCCCTGAACGACATTGCTAAACGTGTAGCTGTGGCTGAGAAAATTGTCCACCAACGAAGAGCGAGAAAATTCTATAGCAAGATGAAGTCGATTCAAGAGTTATGCCAAACAGATTCCGCAGTAGGAGCAATTTGCGTTGACTACATGCAAAATCTTGCCCTACCTGTGATTCCAGTTCAAGACACATTTTATCTACAACAACTAAGTGTCAATGTTTTCAATATCCACGACCTTAAAACTGGAAAAAACTATGTTTCATGTATACCACGAAGGTATGGGCAAAAAAGGACCATTGAGGTCTGCTCTTTTATCATGGATTTTATAAGCAGTGAAATTCCACCAAATATTGAACATTTCCATATTTTTTTCAGACGGTTGCGGGGGTCAAAACAAAAATCATTCAGTTATTAGAATGTGCTTAGGCCTTGCAGACCTAGGGCGATTTGAAAGTGTGAACCAATATTTCCCCATTAGAGGACATTCCTATATGCCTTGTGACAGGGATTTTGCGATGATAAAGAAGAAAATTAATAAAAACGACAGGGTTTTCCTGCTAAAAGATTATGTTTTGTTGATTCTCAGTTCAAGCAATAAAAATAAATTTTCAGTGTACTTAATGGAGGAACAAAATACAGTGATCAAAGATTATAAAAAATGGTGGCCGGTTTATTACAAAAAAAATTCTTTGTCTACGGCATCTTACGGAAGGGGTATTAGAAAAGAAGATAAAGTTTCTTTTCTGATTTCCAATTTCATGCACTTTAGCTACAACAAGGAAGAGAAAGGTGTTGTGACTGCTCGCAGCTTCATTGATGGACTGATAAATCACGAATTTAGGTTGGAAACATCTACTGTTATCAGATCTTTTCCTACAGCCATTGCATACCCGAATACGAAAGTCCCTATTAGTGCAAAAAAAATGTTGAATATTAAAAAGTTTGAGAGGTTCATCGTAGGAAAAGATGAAGAAATAGAAAATTTTTATCGGCAAATATTTGAATGGCCAACCGTTGGTGGCGAAGATGACGATGTTAATGAAGATTGAACTTTTCTATTTTCAATTTTCCTTGTATTTTACATTTTTTTGACAAAATAAAATATTTTTGATAAAAAGTTGTCTGTTTATTTGAAAAACCCCACATGTCCACCGCCGTTTCAATTTTTTTGTCGCAAGACCAAAACATTTTTTTTCTCGATTTTGCTAAAAACTTCACAGCAAGTATCTATACTATATAATAAAAGTCTCATTTTCATATATGTTCAAGTCATTTCTAAATAAAACAGTTTTTTTCGATTTTCTCAAAATAGTGATCTTTTGACATGTGGGCTTTCTCAAATAAGTGATTCAGTTATCAAAATACAAATTAACTGTCAGTCCTGACAGTTAATTTGTATTTTGATAACTAAATTTGGATGTAATTTTATAGTTGTATATTTTGAATTTGTGAATTTTTCCAATGGTGATTTTGGGGATTGTATGTAATTCGAGGGATTTTTTTGTTATGGCAGACGTGATATTTCATAGTTAACCTCAAAGTCGAAGCCCTGATGAAGCGAATAAAGATTTGCAAAAGCTTGGCAAAGATATAAGAGTACTACTCATTTACACACCACCCAGGAATCGAACACCCTTATTTTGAAATTAATAAAATTCACGATTCGTAAAGCAAATAATAAACATATATAATATATATATATATATATATATATATATATATATATATATATATATATATATATATAATATATATATATATATATATATATATAAAAACATATATATAAATTTTATATATATATTATATTATAATATATATATATATATAATATATATATATATATATATTATATATATATATATATATTATATATATATATATGACTATTTATTTTAGTTATGTGCATTCTTTTCTAAAATATATTTCAGAAAAAATTTGATTTTGTCATTTTATATATAATCTAATATACCGGATATTGTGAAACTAATTCGACACAAAAGCAAAAATTCGGATTGAATCGTGAGGTTCTCTTCTGAAAATATTGAATTAATTATAAATCATTCATGAGCTGGAAGAGCAGTAGAATAAAAAATAAATGGATTTCGAATATTTAATTCACCAACACTTGAGATGTTCATATAATTAATAGAACTAATCCTTCAAATCAAATATGAATTTTCAATTGATACACTTTTTCCAGGAAGAATACAGTGATCTATAATCAGATCAATCAAATTATCCAATTTTCCAATCTGAAAAAGGCAGAGACGTCTAAGGCACCTGAACAATATTAATTCAGTAAGTTCACAATTCTAAAAAACCGTGAAAAAATTATGGATTCGACAGAAAATTTAATTTACTTATTGAGTTCAAATGGAATACGTTAATAGAACTTACAGTGGCTGACCAGAGTCAATTGGATTCAAGCTGAATTCAACAAACGGCTTTCCGGTATTTCTAGTTACTCTGATATTCTTAGTTCGTTCTTTTTTGATTGCTCTATGATTCTGAAGAAATATAACTTCGAAGGATTGAAAGCAAATTTCATCAAAAGAAGGATTTCACTTTATATAACAAACATGAATGTCTTACTCTTCATGAGATGATCAGTTATACCTTATTTTTATAATAAAGAATAAAATAATCAAATAAAACCGATACTCCAAAATTAATGAGGCTATAGTCTTATAAATAAACAT
>JARQZK010004825.1:0-12729 GCA_030704885.1 Cynegetis impunctata
ACGGATCAAAAATTCTTGTAGTTTTCTATAATTCGTTCAACAGTATTTGCTGATGGTCTTTGTTTATGAGGATATCGGGTCGCAAATGTATCACATGTTCTTGAAATAATTTATCACATTGTCCATAAATGATAAATAAGTTTAGATAATCTTCGTTTGTATAATTTAACCGGGATGCCATTATGATGATTCGAAATGTTCGATCGTGGCTATCCTAGATCTAATTGTTTAACGATTAATTGCAAAATCGCCATATAAAAATATTAAATTGGCAATATTTCGAAAATTTCAAATTTTAGGTATAGATAACCTTAAATTAGGTCCGTTTCAACAAGGAGTTCAACCCAAAGTAAGTAAAAAAGGCTTTCTTATAGAAACAATTGATAATTAAATTAGGGCTTGCAATCGTCGTTTTTGACATAAAAACCTAAATATGTCAAAAACGCTTAGACTTAGATATAAAACATGATACATGAAACTGCCTAGAATCTTAAGTAGAATCCAAAAATGTAATAATATATAGGGTATCTTATTTATAATAAGCGACTTAGGGTATATTTCCGGTTCAACCGGAAGTGCCCAATAGATGAAAATATTTTAGTTGTATAGGCCCCAAGACAGCTAGCAATTTCCTAAAATTTCAAATTTTTTCTACATTCAGTTTCTGAGATATCGATTGATACAGTTCGTCGTGGTCGACTTTGTATATATATATATATATATATATATATATATATATATATATATATATATATATATATATAATCTCAATTACTCTTGCTTAGCGAATATAGTAACCACCTTCGGGTGTCAGGACGTGCGAGTTCATGTTGCCGAAATGTTTTCTTCTATCTGTAAGATGTGGTTCATTTGTTTCCGACTGGTGGCGCTGTGTCATATTTATATGCCATATAGTCACTGGAAGGAAAATATAACGTCGTTAGAAATATTTGGTTGGTTATCACTTTCGATGGATGGATGATACTGATGAGCCCCAAATAAGGGCGAAACAGACTGTCTATCATTTCCATTGATTGTGATAAACAACTTAATGTTTCTAACATACACCGTCTAAGATGTATGGAGGCATTTCGATGTTTCGTGAACTCGTATAACCAGCTCCGCTAGGAGGTTTGTTTGATTAGTTTCAGATAAATGTCCTAGTACTTGATTTTATTGCCACGAACGTGTTTCGGTTAAACACGAAGAATTCTGCTTTCTATTCATATATATATATATATATATATATATATATATATATATATATATATATATATATATATATATATATATATATATATATATATATATATTATATATATATATATATATATATATATATATATATATATATATATATATATATATATATATATATATATATATATATATATATATACCCCCAGTACTGGGCCCAATTTTGTTCCTCATATACATAAACAGTATTGGATATTTGAAGAACTGTAGAGGCCACTTCATCTCCTATGCTGATGATCCTACCTTGATTTTTACTGCAAAAACATGGGATGAGGTTTTTAATGATGATAATAAAGGAATGGGGCAGGTCAAAAATTGGCTGGACCAAAACTCATTGAGCCATGATCAACCAGCAAGAAATAAAATTATTTATGTACGCGATAATAATTGCCAAAGTCGAGAAGCATGCACTTGTCCTGAACTGGAAAAATCAGATAACATAAAGTATTTAGGTGTTATAATAGACCAACACTTGAGATGGGAAAAGCATACTTCCCTATTGACTCGCAGACTCAGGCAACTTACCCGAAAAATGTATACTCTAAGAGATATCCTTAATAATGGCACACTTAGAGTGGTTTATTATTCTTTGGCAGAGTCTATTCTGCGATATTGTATCGGAGCATGGGGAGGTCTTTTTCGCAATAACTTAATACAGCTCCAGACAATGCAAAACAAACTGTTGAAAATAATATTCAAAAAACCAAAACTTCATTCAACTATACAGTTGTATAAAAAACTGGAGCTACTTGATGTTAGGGGCTTGTATGCCTGTCAGTGCCTGGAATGGATGTTCCATGGTACAAATCCTTTAAATCGGCCTGTGGAAGTTATACAAAAAAATACTAGGGCAGTACAAAATCTTTCCCTCAATACACCACTGTTCAGGAAAGGCCACACACAAAGATATATCTTCTATTTTGGACCTAAATTGTATAATCTCTTACCACCTGAAATAAGGAAAATAACAAAATTTAATAAATACAAAAAACAAATTAAATACTTCGTTCGGGAAAATATGGAGCTAATCTACAGCACAATATATTAATTGATAATTTTTGAAAATATTCACCTGATCTCACAGGTACCTACTTCACCTGTCATTGTCTGTACAATTAAAAGTGCTCCCACGGATCGAGGACTTGCACAACACAAGCATACAGCATGCTTAGGTGCAGTCCTGTGATCCAAATGGAGTACTAAAATATGATTGATATATAATGTTATTATGATGTGATGTGTACACTTTATTTTTTCTGAATGAATTGAATTGAATATATATATATATATATATATATATATATATATATATATATATATATATATATATATATATATATATATATATATATATATATATATATATATATATATATATATATATATATATATATATATATATATATATATATATATATATATATATATATATATATATATATATATATATATATAATATTTATATATATATATATATATATATATATATATATATATATATATATATATACATATATATTCAACCGATTATCGCTCAAATTGACATATTCGAATTTTTTCATGGAGAAGTATTTTAGGTGTATGAATTATGAATCGGCTGTGTAGTTTCTTCAAAAATTTATCTTGTGGAACGCATTTCTGAGTAGCTGGGTAGCCTATTCTATATTTTGTACTTAATAATTTGCGTGGTCGGGCCCGTATATATATATATATATATATATATATATATATATATATATATATATATATATATATATATATATATATATATATACACATATACTGCTGTAAGGCGTATGAAGAGTTCTAGAGAAATGTGGAAGAATGAAAGATATAATCATTTTGATATAATATGATTTTTTTTATTGGTATAAATTAAAGACGAACTATAAACATTCTTTTAAATAAAAACCCACGTGAACGAACAATATTCAAGCCTACATTTTATTCACAATGTAAAAGGTATAACTTAAAATAATTCAAACTAATAACATCTAGGGTAACGCAAGGAAGGAGCAATGTGTTTGGTGAAAATATATATATTTATATATATATATATATATATATATATATATATATATATATATATATGAAAAACTTGGTTCACGGAATGAACCGCGTAAAAGATTTGAAAAATCTCGACGTTTCGGCTCCTTTTGCGAAGCCATCTTCAGGAGAATTAGAAGGGAAATAATTCAGACTCGTGGCCTCAATCTGCCTACTCAACGAATCGAATTTAGGAGGAATCGGAAACAATACGATTGCGTGGTCTCAACCTGCCTACTCCACTAACCGTATTGCTTCCTGTCAACTCTGAAGTCTCAATCTGCCTCCTCTTCAGAGTCAACATTCCGTGAACTAAGTTTTTCAAATACTTCCGACCGCGGAAATCTTTCTGAACATATATATATATATATATATATATATATATATATATATATATATATATATATATATATATATATATATATATATATATATATATATATATATATATATATATATATTTATATATATATATATATATGAGGGGTCAACAGCATCCATTAATAATAAAATTATAATTACTATAATTCTTTTAATATCCCCACCGAGGCCCCTACATAACTCGTTCATTTTTTTTTACCCAACGCAATGGTTAAAAACGTTCGGACAAAAACGAGATATTCTGCCTATAATACATAAGTATGTACAAGTGTATACCTCTTTTTTATCCAAAAATGATTACTGGTTGCGTCGGGTGAAAAGGACCGAAATGAAAGAGCTGAATGAGGGCCTTGACAAATTTAAACCTAACTTTAATTTGCCCCAGTAACAAAAAACCACTGAAATAAAAAAATCAAATATTCAACTTTAATCCGTATTTTAATGGAAAATCACAACTTTTTTATATAATATTTTTATGTTAACAAGATCATGCCTTTTCAAAGTGAATGGTGCAAAACACGCCAGTTCAATATCATCTCTTTTAGGCCAAACAAAGCGATCCCCACTTTGTTTTAAAAAAAATATTACTTCAAAATGATCACCCTCTAAAATGTTAATAGCTTTTCCAAGGAAGCACTGTTTATCGCAAGCAAAACCGAGTGCAATACTGTCAACATTCAGGTGCGTTTATGCCTACTATATATAGGTATATACTTAATGAAAGCAAAATACACTGTGGGTAAAAGGCAAACTAATGCTACACTAGTTCCGTACTAATGCCATCCTAATGCCACACTAATGCCATACTAATACTATACTAATACCAGGAAATACACATAGATATAGGACTAATGCCAACAAATGCCACTCTTATGCCATAAATACACACAGTAATACCAAGTATTGCCAGTAATGCCAATGATTTGTACACCACAATGCCACAGCGGTTGACCCCTCGTATATATATATATATATATATATATATATATATATATATATATATATATATATATATATATATATATATATATATATATATATATATATATATATATATATATATATTTCTACCATTTCTATCATATGCACTCGAAGTAGACGACGTTTAATAAGAATTTGCAAGTCTTCAAAAAGGTCTACGAAAATATAATTTATACAATGCTGTACGCAACAAGAATATCAGCTCTCCGTTCATTTTGGCTCAAAAGCTTTCTATAATATGGTCGAATGAAAATACTCATGTATTTGAATTGTTTATTCATCAAAGTATGGACCCGCTCAGGAGTGCCAAGAGTTCCCCTAACGCTTATTTATTCATTGATGATGTTGTATCCTCTCGAAACTCAAATTATCTAAAATGTGCATGAAGCTATTATGTTTTCTATGAATCATGGAATATATTATTTTTGAAAAAATATTCTTCATCTAGGTAGGTACTCTAGAAATATTCCCATGAGGAATTTAGGATAGCCCATTTTTTTTACCTATCCAAGAAGCTGCAAATTCACGCCAGTTCCTAACAGCCAATAGGCTTGAATCTTTGTGATAGATTATCATACCTATGTATTTTTCCACCACTTAACCTCATGGGACATACACAACACCCAAGAGCAAGGTGTTTTATTTTAACTCGCCCCTAGATAGCGCTGCAGCGCATCAACTTTCATACTGTTTAACAGATAGCTACGAAAATTGAAAAACATAGATATCTGAATACAGACAGATAATATGTTCAAGAAACATGATTAAATGTTAATAATTCAAATCAAACACTTAGCTTATTGTTATAAATATTTATATATATATATATATATATATATATATATATATATATATATATATATATATCATCATATGCAGCTATGGTATATCGTTAAGTACGGTGCAGCCTCATCGCATATCCTTCCTTCATTCCTGACCATGTATTACGTTTTTGAGCAACTTGATACCAGTTTGTTCCTGCATCGAAAATAATCGATTTTACTTCCGAGTCACGAGACGTATTCTGCGAAACAATTTTAATTTTAAGAAAATATGTCGAGTGGCGCGGTCAGTATAATGATTATTTTCGTTTGCTCGAGTTGTTATTCGTTACGATTATATAACGAATAAAAAATATTAATTTTTTTTGACAAACGTCAAATCATCGTCATTATGAAAATATTCACATTTTGACACGAGGCGAAACACCAGAACGATTAGGTATATCACGTCGTCAAGAGTATATTCACTTACCAATACGCAGTAGCTATGCAAATTTCATGAATTCTATTGGCTTATTCACACATGAGTTATATAATCGAAATTATAATGCAGCGAGAAATCATCTCGATTGGGTACGGACTATTTGTAGTAAATTGGCGTCTCCTTTATCCACAGAACGAATTTTCATATCTATATAATATTTTTCCGTGACGCGAAATGTAAATAGGGCTTCATATCTGCTGAACGGAATTGGATATTCGAAATGTGACAGATAACGTGACTTACGGCATCGCGGACGACAATTTTCAATAGTTTGCCATGATATATTCCAAACGGGCCTGAAGTTGTATCTCATCGAGATAAAAGGGTTAATAATAAAGCAACGAATGGGTTTATAGCAAAACTTATATGTCAAATTGTAGAAATTTTGAGGTTCGATTTGAATTCAATTTCCTGAAAACTACTTTATGTGTTTCTATATCCAAATCTCGCTCATAGTCATGAGGAGAAGCTCATTCGAAAAGGTGGTGGTTATATCACAATACTTCTGAAAGTTGGATCATATTTTATCACGATCCAAAAGAGGTACCTAATTTATGTATGTATGTATATATATATAGTATATATATATATATATATATATATATATATATATATATATATATATATTCATTTGGATTGGTTTTGTATCTGTATATTATAGATTGTTGGGATTTTTCGTGGTATAACAGATATTAAATGACTAATAAAATTTGACTTAATTTACTCAACGTTTCGGCTCTATTTTTGGAGCCTTTTACAAGAGTTTCATCAAAGAGTCTGTAAGATAAAATATAATTTTAAAACTAGTTCACGATAAAAAGGATGATATTAAAAATGTACCTCACTACGGATCGTTTTGTTTTATTTTTCTTGTGCTGTGGTAAGTTCAGCTCGTGTGAACGACTGGTTTTATGAATCCGAAAAAACAGGTGTCGAGTCATATCGTTTCATGTGTCTTCGCGTTATGCGCCTTTTATAATATTTGGGAGTACACAGTGCTCAAATTATTCACGTCCTGAACGGTTATTGATTACATTTTGTAGATTTTTCTGGATATGTATCATTTCTAAAATTTCTCTTTTTCTTTGTGTTAGTTTCTGTTGCCAAGATTCTAGTTTTGTTGTAGTTGAATCTATGTCGGTCTGTTTGTTTGTGATTATTTTGTGCTGTGATCTGTGTTTTTGATTTTTTATGCGTTTTAATTCTTTCTTTCAAGTGTGTTGCATTGTTTTGACCTATATATGGTCTTATTACAGTCGTTGCATGGGATTTCGTATACTGTGTGTGTCTTGTCCATTAGAGGTGTGTTTTGCTTTTTGAAGTTTTGTGTAAATTTGTTTTACTTGGTTTTGTGGTTTGTAGGCTATTTTTATTTTCGTATGGTTTTAGTATGTGACTTATTCTTTGTGATAGTGAGGGTATGTATGGCAGTGTTGTGTATTTGGATGTTTTGTTGTTTTCATGTTTGGTGTTTGTTTGTTCTGTGTTGTATAATTCATAAGTTCTCTTTTTTTTGTTATTTGGTTTATCATCAACCTGAGGATAACCATTTTCTGTAGTAGTGTATTTGTCTGTTTTCAGTGTTTGTGTCTAAGTGGTGATGTCAGTTTCAGGCTTCGGTCGATATAATTTGTTATGATGGCTATTTTTTGTGAAATGGGGATGGTTTGATTTAAAGTGTATGAGTCTGTCGGTGGATATGGGTTTCCTATACAATTTAGTGAGGATCTTATTTCCGTGTTTAATCAAAGTCATGTCCATAAAATTAAGTTGGTTGTCTTTCTCTTTTTCCATTGTGAATTTAAGTTTTGGGTGGATGTTGTTGAATTTATTCTGTATTTGTTGTATCTGGTCCTCATTTGCCACTAAAAGGCAGTCGTCCACGAATCTTTTGTAGAGTGTAATATTTGTCTCTGTTTGTTTTATTATCTGTTCTTCCATGTATTCGATTGCCATTTGGGCGATGGTGGCTGATAGCGGGCTGCCCATAGCTACGCCTTCTTTTTGTTGGTAGAATGTGTCCTTGTATTGGAAGTAGTTTGTTCCCAGAATAAATCTTACAGTTTCTGTGAATTCCGTCTTAGAGATGTTGGTGAAGTTCTTAATTTCGGTCCATTTGTTTTCGATGTTGTGAACAAAAACCCATATACCATAAAAAACTCCTTCATATTAAAAAAGGAAATAGACCAAGTAGTAATAACTGAAAAGTCTACCCTATTTTCCCTTGATATTGTTTCCCTATACACAAACATCCCCACTGACATCATTCCTGTAATAATCGAAAACAAATGGACCGAAATTAAGAACTTCACCAACATCTCTAAGACGGAATTCACAGAAACTGTAAGATTTATTCTGGGAACAAACTACTTCCAATACAAGGACACATTCTACCAACAAAAAGAAGGCGTAGCTATGGGCAGCCCGCTATCAGCCACCATCGCCCAAATGGCAATCGAATACATGGAAGAACAGATAATAAAACAAACAGAGACAAATATTACACTCTACAAAAGATTCGTGGACGACTGCCTTTTAGTGGCAAAAATTGAGGACCAAGATACAAACAAATACAGAATAAATTCAACAACATCACGCCAAAACTTAAATTCACAATGGAAAAAGAGAAAGACAACCAAACTTAATTTTATGGACATTGACTTTGATTAAACACGGAAATAAGATCCTCACTAAAATTGTATAGGAAACCCCCATATCCACCGACAGACTCATACACTTTAAATCAAACCATCCCATTTCACAAAAAATAGCCATCATAACAATTAATATCGACGCGAAGCCTGAAACTGACATCACCAGTTCTTAGACCACAAACACTGAAAACAGACAATACACTAGTACTACAGAAAATGGTTATCTCAGTTGAATGATAAACCAAATAACAAAAAAGAGAACTTTATGAATTATACAACAACAAGAACAAACAAACAACAAAACATGAAACACAAAAAACATCCAAATACACAACACTGCATACATACCCTCACTTATCCAAAGAATAAGTCACATACTAAAACCATAACGAATAAAAAATAGCCTACTAACCACAAAACCAAGTAAAACAAATTTACACAAAACTCAAAAGCAAAACACCTCTAATGGACAAGACACACACAGTATACGAAATCCCATGCAACGACTGTAATAAGACATATATAGGTCAAACAATGCAACACTTGAAAGAAAGAATTAAAAACGCATAAATATTCAAAACACAGATCACGGCACTGAATAAACACAAACAAACAGACGGACATAGTTTTCAACTACGACAACTAGAATTTTTGGCAACAGAAACTAAACACAAAGAAAGGAAATTTTAGAAATGATTACATATCCAGAAAAATCTACAAATGTAAATCAATAACCGTTCAGACGTGAATAATTTGAGCACTGTGTACTCCCAAATATTATAAAAGGCGCATAACGCGAAGAACATGAAACGATTATGCTCGGACACCTGTTTTTTTCGGATTCATAAACCAGTCGTTCACACGAGCTGGAACTTACCACAGCACAAGAAAATAAAACAAAAACGATCCGTAGTGAGGTACATTTTTAATATCATCCTTTTTATTGTGAACTAGTTTTAAATTATATTTTATCTTACAGACTCTTGATGAAACTCTTGTAAAAGGCTCCAAAAATAGAGCCGAAACGTCGAGTAATTAAGTCAAATTTTATTAGTCATTTAATATCTGTTATACCACGAAAATCCCAACAATATATATATATATATATTTATATATATATATATATATATATATATATAGATATATATACATACATATATATGTATCTATGTATATACATATATATATATATATATATATATATATATATATATATATATATATATATATATATATATATATAGGTATATATAATTTCGGACTGATAGAGATACATCCAGAGATGAAATTGAGTTTGAAATCCCATTCGTTTTCAATTTTTGGAAGGGAAGGTCTTCAAATTTTTGGTTTTAGCTCTAATGTATTCATAAAATTTTAATGTGTCCTATTGAGATATTGCCAATATCAAAATCTTATCATTAATTACTTAGCGAACTAAATTAAGGAAAATAACCGGTAATTTTCTGTATTGTCTTGAACATTGCTCGGTCGTAGATATACTTTTTTTCAAAGATTTCTAACTTATGTCGGCAAGCATTCATTCAAATGAAAGAAATATTTGCATTTTCCCTACATTGGGGCTGGGGGTGGTTGTGGTGGGGCTGCGTCACGCGCGTTTGAGGATCCTCTCATATGCTTCAGATGACGATTGGGGGAATTTAAGTTTTTATTATATTTTAAAAAATTAATATCTAGATCTGTATCCGTGCCTTTGAAATGTATTTTACTTTTGTTTTCTTTATGTTGAGTTACTCTATAAATATTTCTGTATTGTATTGTTTCTTCGCGAAATAAATTTTCATTTCATGAAATTATTGATATCATGATTTCTCAACATAGATTTCAATACCTACATGAACAAAAAGCTAGTGATGTATATATCTTTTCAAACTCTCTTGGAGCTATCTCAATCAGAGTTTTTTCTTCTGGGTACATCTTTGAGTACAGAAAAGAGAGAAAACAAATATAAATTAATTGAAAATGACGTATATTAAAACAATGGTTCATGAAAACAATTTACACATTCATTGAACAAAATACCGCCTGACACATTTTCCGGTGAAACTTCACTTTCTTAAGATGCTAAATGCAAACTGAAGAAGGTGAAGTTCCACCGAAACGTGTATAATGCTCGGTGTCAAGCGTATTTCATTTGATAAACGTGTAAATTGTTATCATAAACTATTGTTTTAATATGTTTATTAATTTACATCATGTATCGGGCCTCCAATCATTCCAAAATTTGAAAATGGGGTATGTGATAAAAATTATCATGATTTCATTCTCCATTTATGCCACTTTTTCCGCGGTTGGCCGTATCTCTAGTTTTCGAGAAACTCGTGGTTCTTATTTCGCTATGCTTTCTCATTTTGCTATCAGGATATAAAAATTTTCATTTAATTATATATATTGTGAATATTAAGTCGGTTGCTAGTAAATAAGTTTCAGCTAAAAACCACTAGACTTGAATAGATGAACAAGTATACTATTTTTGTTGTAGGAAACCATAGAATAGACGATTGTGAAGTTCATCAACCCACTCACATTTATTTTGAATGGATGGATATAAATATATATATATATATATATATATATATATAGATATATATATATATATATATATATATATATATATATATATATATATATATATATATGTTATATATATATATATATATATATATATATATATATAACATATATATATATATATATATATATATATATATATATATATTTATATATATATATATATATATATATATATATATATATATATATATATATATATATCTATATATATATATATATATATATATATATATATATGTATATATAATATTAAGTAAAACTAGACTAATTTGAAACTAATGAAACAAACCACCTAGCGGACCTTATTATAAGAGTTCATGCAGCATCGACATATAACAGTCTGTCTATCAATTTCCATCGATTGTGATAAATAAATTAACATTTCTCACATGTACCGTCAAGGTTTGATGTATATATTTCGATGCTTCGTGAACTCTTATAAGCAGCTCCGCTAGGAGGTTTGTTTGATTAGTTTCAAATAAACGTCCTAGTTTCACTTAATTTTATAACCACGTTACGTGTCTCGATAACACGAAGAAATATTAAATATTACTTATATATATATATATATATATATATATATATATATATATATATATATATATATATATATATATATATATATATATATATATATATATATATATATATATATATATATATATATATATATATATATATATATATATATATATATATATGCATGTATGTGTTTCTTTCGTGGAGAAGGCTTTTATTAGAAAGAATTAGGAAAATGAGCTGTGTGGTTTCTGTAAAAATAAACTTTGTGAAATGCGTTGCCTGGTGGCTAGTAATTGTATCCTATTCACTCATTTATTGATCTATATTATACGACAAAAGATTGGATTAATATTTGGAATAAATGCAACATTTCTGGAAATAAATAGGTTCGCATTACCTTCGTGTGGTTCAACATTTAATAAATGTTTTGTTAACATCTTCTGGTAATGAAAACTGTTGTGTTTATGACATTCTTCCAATAATATATCAATTTTTTTCTGAATCGAAAAAATGTCCTCATATCAATGCAGATAAGAGTCTCTCAAATCAATTATTTTATAGTAATTCAGTTATTCTATATTAATTCTTCTGTTAACTGTTAACGAATATTTGAAAAAACTGAAAAATGACATGATTACGGAACAAAAATAGACTCTGCTAAACGTTGGCCTCGACTTTTATTTTTGCATTAGTAATATTTGTTTTCATATAATAACAATCAAAAAGATTTTGAGATATCCTCTTTCATTGAAGCGTTCATATAAATGAATAAAATCTTTGTATTTTGAATCACTTGAGAATAAAATAATGTCGCCAAAAATATTGTTCAGTTTTTAGCATATTCGGTAGAAAAATCAAGTCAAAGATATATTATTTATATATTCTTTCTTTGAATGAAAGCCTTGCTAAGTATACATAGATGGTCTTATGAAAAACTTTCGATATAGTACTTTGAAAACAAAATTGGATGCTAGAAAGCTATCCTCAAGGTGATATCGGAAAAATTCTTGGATATATACTGCATTATATT
>JARQZK010004826.1:0-12683 GCA_030704885.1 Cynegetis impunctata
AGTGTATGGTGTTCTGTATTATAGAATTAATCTACGTCAGTGTTGTTTTATGTGCTCTGTGAATTTTATAAATCTTAATGTGTCAGGTATATTTTTTATTAGGGATATATTCATTTTAATAATGTTGAATACAAAATAAATGTGACTGGTGTATATACAATTGTATTTTATCACCAATAAATTTTGATATGATATATAAATATATATACATATATATATATATATATATATATATATATATATATATATATATATATATATATATATATATATAGTATATAAGAATGTATATATATATATATATATATATATATACAATGAAGAACAAAACTATCAAAAAGTTTTGGAAATTCGAAACATTGTGGAAGGAAGTGGAAGGTTGCGTGGCCGAATACAGTAGCTCAAGATATTAGCTAACTAATTATGAATAAAGTATCTAAAATTCAGCCTTCTAGGTGTATTTGTAAGTTATATCTGATAAAAACATGAGTTTTTTGAAGGACATTTCTCTTCTAATTGTGTATTAGAAGGTTAAAAATTTGTATGTGGATAAAGTTGATATTAGGGAAATGTCTTTTGGCGATATACACTTTTTTCTGTAAATAAATCTTGTTTACACGACAGAAGGCGCAATTTTGTAGCAATAGGGATGAAAGTTCGTATCTAGGTAGTTTTATATGATATGTTGAATTGAATTGGTTTTGGTTCGAATTGGTTGGGGGTTGACCCCCTGGCGGAAGAAATAAATCTTGTTTACATGATAAAGGTCGCAATTTTGGAGTAATAGGGTTATAAGTTTGAAGGTAGGTATTTTCGAAAGATATCTTGGATGGGATTGGTTTTCGTTCGAATTGGTTGGGGGGGGTTGACCCCCTGGAGGAAGAAATAAATCTTGTTTACATGATTAATTTGGAAAAAAAATTATTATTTAATGAATAAATTTTTCAAACTGAATACGTTATGAAAACCTGCTCTTTTATTGCAGCTCGCTGCGATAGAGTTTTTGTTCATAAAATCACAATATTTTGAGTTCGTTGAAAAAAATTTCAGGTTTCAAATTTCACAGGTTTGTTAAATCTCCTCGAAAGAACAATTATAGGTTTCAAGTTTCCTTAATCTCGTCGGATATTTCCGATCGAATTGATCAAAATATGACCCAATAGCCGAAAATAACCTCCGCCAACGTCTGAAAATCAGATTCGAATAGGTCAGCAATTGTAAATCCAACACTATAGTCGTGAATAGAAAACGTGTAGAGGCTGTCCGAAGAGCGGCTCCTATGCTTATTTTCGGCTTATTGTCGATAAATCTAAATTTAAACCCACCGACATCGCCCGCTCGTGGGACGAAGAAAGTTGCCCATTCAACGGCCCCGTTGTTGTAATGGGTATGGTAGGCTTGAACGAATTTACATTTGTATCTCGAAATGGCGAAATGCAGTTAAGATGGTGATGATTTATAATCGAAAAAGTTGAATACAAATTCGAGAATTATCACCGAAGAATCACAAAGATATAGATGACTAAATTGTTGCCTGAATAATTGAATATTTGTACCCTAACAAAATTTACTTCATAAACTGCAAATAGCTGCAATGCTGATTCAAGTCAGAGAAAAAAATAATGGAATAGTTATTTATGTACCAAGTGCATTATATAGATCCTAACACCCGGAGGGAAACATTCGGCCCGAGGAATGAATGTTGCCTGATGGGCGTTAGGATCTAGTAACGCACGTGGTGCATACAAGATTTTAATTTTCACGAAAAAATTGTTTTATTATAATGAAAAATCGATTTTAAAATCGGTTCATTGCTCCTATACTTTCCATTTTCCTTCTCATAGTAGCCATGTCATTTGTTGATATTTTGACGTTTGTGAATATTTTTGTCATCATATTTAGTGAATGTCATTGCTGCTTTCTTTGTGTAGTCTTATAGAAATAATGGAAATTAAAATGAATTTACCCAAGAATATCATAGAAAATGCTGCCAAAGCTGCGAATAATTAAAATTTTTCATGGCCAATCAAATTGATATTCCCAATTGGTTGTATATAGAATAGTATTGATCCTTACATAGGTACTGTTCACATTATTTTGTTGTGTATTAAGTTCGTCTTCAAAATTTGGAAAATTTAAAGCTTTACATTTGGGTGTATAATTTTATATCATTATCATAAATTTAACGAAACTTAGTAGTACATGTAAATCTAAAATGAATAAACTCCTTAGATATTTTATTTTTCACTTGCATATTATTTGTTGATTTTACCTTAGATACGGTTGCTATAAATACACTCAATATGCCCTAGAGCGTTATGAACGGGCATTATGGATCATAACGCCCGCTCATTGTTCGAGGAGAAATGAAGCAACTTCCATTGATTAAATACTTCATAATCCTTGTTGTATACGACTCTGGATTTCTCCGGCAATGAATTATTCGCAGCTTTGGCTGCATTTTCTATAAGACTACACAAAGAAAGCCGCAATGACATTCACTAAATATGATGACAAAAATATTCACAAACGTCAAAATATCAGCAAATGACATGCCTACTATGAGAAGGAAAATGGAAACTATACGAGCAATGAACCGATTTTAAAATCGATTTTTCATTATAACAAAATAATTTTTTCGTGAAAAATAAAATCTTGTACGCACCTCGTGCGTTACTAGGATCTATATAACGCAGTTGGTACATAAATAACTATTTGACATTATTTAAGAGTATATTTAGCATTCCTTAGATTCTGTTCACATTATCTTGGCGTGTATTTATTAGGCCGTCGAAATTTGGAAAATTAAAAATTCAGTTCCTTACATTTGGGTGTATATTTTTAGAACATCCTCATAAATTTAATAAAACCTAGGAGTCCATGTCATTCTGAAATAGATTAACTACTCAGTTACTCTTGACCTTCTTTTGGTGTGTAGGTATTTAGTTCGGCTTCAAAATTTGGAAAATTTAGATCTTTATATTTGGTTGTATATTTCGAAAACATTATTATAAATTTGATAAAACCTAGTGGTCCATGTAGCTCCAAAATAAATAGTTGTCTTGGAAACTGTTGGTATTATTTTGTTGTGTTCAGTAGGTACGTCGTCAAAATTGTGGAAATTTAGATCATTATATTTGGGTGTATATTTTAGAATATCATCATAAACTCAACAAAACCTAACAGTCCATGTAATTCTAAAATGGATAAACTCCGCATACTGTTAATATTATACTGGCGTGTAATTAGCACTCCTTAGATACTGTTGACATTATTTTGGTGTATATTTATAGTTCGTCAAAATTTGTAGAATTAAGATGTACATTTGGGTGTATACGTTTGAAATATTATCATAAATTTAACGAAACCAAGCAGTCCACGTAATTATAAAATGAATAGATACTGTTCACATTATTATATCGTGTATTTAGCACAATTTGAAAAATTTAGATC
Organism: Cynegetis impunctata; assembly: GCA_030704885.1. Taxonomy (NCBI): domain Eukaryota; kingdom Metazoa; phylum Arthropoda; class Insecta; order Coleoptera; family Coccinellidae; genus Cynegetis; species Cynegetis impunctata. The sequence continues at coordinate 3,454 of JARQZK010004826.1, forward strand.
TGGATAATTAAGTGTATATTTTGAAGGTAATTCTTAAATAAGTATAAACCACCTTAGATACAATTTGAATTATTTTGCCGTATGTTTATCACGTCGTCGAAATAAGGAAAACTATAGATTTTCAATATAATTATCGACAAAAATAAGTTCACTTAGTAGTCTTTCTTTTATTAAAAAAAAATTAAGGGGGAATTATACCGTTAAACTTATTAGAGACAGAGTTACGAAAATATTTATTCATTGTAAAAGGGCGAAAAAAGGTTTTTAAAAAATAATCACTTTCAACTGTTTCTGATTAATGAAATAACATATAATGTTCTTTATGTGAAAAATTCAGTCTGCCTAAGTTTGTGTCTACTAATCTCTGGAACCACCGAACCGATTTTAAGGAACGTTGTCTAATTCAAACTGTTGGGCGTGCCGCTAGGTTTATTGCCATTTTCTATTTCGTTTTACTCTCAATATCTGGTTTTTCACTTTTCATTTGGGAAAATCGACCCAAAATATTTAGAATCGCATAAAAACTTTTTTGTTCAACTGTCCAAAAAAGACTACATTCACGAATCGCTATGGATACGCAAAGTTTTCCATTTTTTAAGTAGTGAAAAAAAGATATTTTTTCACCGTGAAAAACAGACCATATATAGCATATAGAAATAATGCATTTAATGAAAATCAATAACACGTTCCTAGAGACGCACCATTCACGAAATAGATTGTAAGTTTTTTCGTACTGTAATTTTGGTTTAGAGGGTAAAAGATTTGAAATTACAGAATTTGCAGTATCCATTAATTACTTCTTAGTGGTATATCACTATCACTGGCAATATTAGTATAATCCATCGTAGAATTTGTGAAATACGCTCAAATAATTCACAAAATATTTAATTTGACGATTGTTAAATAAATTACATGTTTTCTTGGTTACACTCTGATATAAGATCATGGAATATATTGATAAACATATTGACTGCATGGATTTAAATTTTTAAACTAAAATGACTTTCAATGAATACTTATAACTTAAATACTTTTTTGCCAGTTGTACAAAACTATTGTTTGCATTTCGTGAACGAAATCAGTATTTCATGGCGCATTCGAATGAATTTTGAGCCTCGATCTGACGATCTCGGCAAAAAATTTACATTCTTATGCGCCATTAAAAAAACACTGATTTCACACACTCAATACAAAAATAACTATTCTCATATGATTTTTGAAAATCTTTGTGAAAAAAAATATTTTCACCCTTCTTTCTTTTCCATTCTATTGAATTCATCCACAGCAACGCTTAGCCGGGAACAGCTAGTATAATATATTAAATAATGTTCATTCGAATTTATCGTTTCCGACGTTGAAAATATAACACGCTAAATACCCAAGAAGTTGGATAAATTATTACAGACTAATGTGAAATTGAGATACTAAACAAATTCGATCGTTGCATATATTAAAGCAATTATCAATGTAAATCCAGTTTCATTTCAACACTGGAATTGGGAAGTTCTCCTTCAACTTATCGAACTTTCACGAATATTATCTAAAACGAATCTAAACCGTTACGTGTGTACATTTCTGGACTTTAAATTTGATTAAATTAACCAGAAATGAGCAGTTTGAAACACGCATTCTACCTTTTGAGGTGAAACGATTTAGCTGTAAATGACATCGTATTAACTATTTTGAAATCTGATCACAATCTCTTGTCTAGTACAGGACATCAGATTGAGTCTACAACAAAGAAAATCATGATCAATTATTATTATTACTGACGGCTGCCAACATCATAAATTATAGATATATTGAAACGGTTTCAGGGACGGCTCAAGTGTATTAGAATTTGAGAAAGTTAACTTGTGAGGTAAAGTTTTTCAACTTTATATATATATATATATATATATATATATGTATATATATATATATATATATATTTATTTATATTTATTAATATATATATATATATATATATATATATATATATATATACATACGTATATTTATATGTATAATGATTAAATTTTATACAATATTCGGAAAAGCCAGTGGAATTTTTATATTGTAAAATTGACTTTTTATGTTCTTCAACACGAATGTTTATATTCCTTCCTGTTTGTCCAGTATAGAAAGCAGGACATTCGTCGCAAAATATTTTGTAAACACCACTGTTTTATCCGATGTCAGATTTTTCTCTATTATTTATCAAGAATGACTTCAAGTTTCTTTTATTTGTACAAATTGTTTTAACGTTATTTTTCGATAGTCTGTTACAAATTATGCTACTCGAATTCGGCATATAATTTATTGGGAAGTATTTTGGTTCTTCATTAATAGTTTGCGTGGGGTATATTGAATGCAACAGATTCTTTATTCGTTTTTTCCCAATGAGCTTTTCGATAAGATTTTCATTGTAACCGTTATTGGTGGCTAATAATTTAATTGTATTAATTTCGGTTTGAAAATTTGTTTCCGATAATTGAATAGTGAACAACCTACCTATGTATGAACGAATGAAAAGCGCTGAGTTTTATTTTAATGTGTTCATTCGTTCATACATAGGTTGGTCACTATTCCATTATCGGAAAGAAATTTTCAAACCGAATATAACTTTATATAAACTATAGTTTTTCGCTACATTTGGGAATTATGAGTGACCCTCTTCAGACCAATTCAGCTAAAATTTGTTGTCTGGGGATGTTTTGAGGAAGAACAGATCCATCAAAATTTGCATAATTGGTCAAAATGTTGAGACAATTTTTCAGAAAGACTGTGTAGAGCGAAACAAATGGGCTTTGAAAGATTTTGCTCATCCTCAGCTTCCCGAAATTGAGTTAGTGTTGACAATTTGTATATGAGTGCAGTGAGTGTCGAAGAAGTGGTTTCAACTTTTTGCAAACCGCTAATATTTAAATCTAGAAATTTACGATTTACGAGAATTGAATTTATCTATAGTCCCTCCAAATTTAGTTGAAAATCTGAAAATTTGGATGTGAATTAACTTCAAGCTAGAGATGTTTGGAGTTTGAAATATTTTTTCCCACTATCGCCATTTTGATATAGAAAATTATTGATTTTGTTGTATTGTCCAGTTGTTATCACAAAAAGGCGTGAGCAGCCGACTCCAGTCGTATTTTTCGCGAGAAATATATTGCGCCGAGATGCGATGCGAAAAGAATAAATTATGGTTTGAAAAACCAAGCTATAATATCAAAACGTAACAGAAATTACAATAAACTTTAAAACTTCAATATATTGTGAAAATTTTGTGTGTTGTCAAGATTCATCGAAAATGATATAATGTTTTACCAAGAGATCAGCGAGATATCAGTTGAATCTATTAAGAAAATATTGATCTCAAAAATTGATGCTTTTTTCTTTCGCATTTATAATCATCATGGGAACACAATGACACAATTTTATGGAGGGAATGTGGAAATAATAATTTTTCATTATCACAAAATGTAATTACAAAACGTATTGTCACATTGTGATAAATTTTGTGAGTTCTTATACTTATACGGGTGTTTTTATTTCTTCTATCATTTATAATCTCATACAAATGTATTCAAACAACGTTATGGTGAAATTGAAGACTATACATTCTTCTTATGTAATTTTGAGAAGTATATTATAATAAAATTAATAAATTTTGTGTGAAGTCCTTAGAAACGGGAGTATTATTTCTTTTCGCATTGATAAAAGAACGGCGAGGTTATCTGAGAAATCGTATCTTTACAAATGTAATTGCGACATGTTCCATTTAATAAAACTAATAGTTCTATTTGTAATTCACCCTCATTTCTACTATATGATTCATCTAAAACGACCATGTTAACATAAATATCTTTCGTTATTGCTCCGTATTTGTCATAAGAGGCTTTCAGAGCTTCTGCATTAGTCTTATTTTATCCAAGAATGGATATGAATTACTATATCCTGGATGATTAACAACAATGATTATATCTCTCGATATAGTAGTTGTAAGCTGTTCGCAATCAGCGACATGATAATTCATACGAAGCGCACTTTCCTCATTCTTCTCTAGATGGAAATTTATGTGCTTATTGTGAAGCAAAATCATTATCTCCATTGAGAGCGAGTGAAAAAAAAATACCGGCTAGGTTCCTACGCTTCGGATTAATTCGTTTTTTTTCTTCTAGGAAATAATATAAGAGATGGTTCTGATATCGATAACAAAACCAGTCAGTGGTTTGGAGCTACCCTCAGTACATCGGGCAGAAATAGTGGACCCATAGTGGTGAGTGAAATTTTTTAAAATGATTTTGCGTTATTTGGTTTGGCGAATCTCGTAGAGAATATAAAATTCTGAATTTAGTTCGTTTTAGAATCAAAATCATACATCAATATTTTGTATATTTTTTTTAAAGAAAAACGTATATGTAATATGTAATAACGTATATGTAATATGCGAAATATGAGTTTTCATTCTTTCCGTGCATTAAATTTGAAAAATTTTCACTTATAATCATTATTTTGATGTTCTGAATTTTGTGGATTTTTTTGAATAATTTCCATCTTTTTCAGCAATCCGTTAAAAGGTTATTACGATTAGAAATTTATTATATCCTACTTTACTTCTCATCGATTTTTGAATTATTCTATGTATGTATATATATATATATATATATATATATATATACATATACGTATATATATATATATATATATATATATATATATATATATATATATAAACAAAGAATTTAGTCGCGGGGAAATATTAAACAAGTAGAGCAGAATTATCGGTATAGCCCGCTTATATGGAAGCAGCCGTTGAAACGTGTTTCGGACTCTTTGGTCCTATTCAGAACGTTTGTTGTTGCTATTTTCATCTGTAAGTTTTCAATCCAATGCATGGCTACGCCGTTCTGATGAGGACCAAATAGTCCGAAACACGTGTCAACGGCTGCTTCCATATAAGCGGGCTATACCGATAATTCACCTCTACTTGTATATATATATATATATATATATATATATATATATATATATATATATATATATATATATATATATATATATATATATATATATATATATATATATACATATATATATATATATATATATATATATATATATATATATATATATATATATATATATATATATACATATATTTATATATTAGTATTTCTGTTTTGAAGATGCCATTTTTTTTCAAGATAAGATGTAATTTTTCTTATCAATTTTTGATGCTATATCCCACAGAATTTTATATTACCTTCCCATGTTTCGAAACGGATTGATCAGTACAGATAGTCGGCCATTTTTGTATAAAACGGCTTTATTGAAAAGAATTTCTTCGGGATTTAATCTTACCCATCTTGTTTTCCACGCGAACACTTTATGCCATACATGTACGTAACGGAAACAAAAAGGAGATTGATCCGTGATGCTTGTGGTGTATTGACATTTCATCTCTGTGACCGATCGCACCAGAGTTCTTGAGCTGCTTCGTCAAAGCACACTTTGAAGAATTCGATTTGTTTCGATCATAAAAATTCAATTTCAATAAAAATGAAGAATAAATGAGGAGCAGACTTGCAAATTGCATTTTGTCCATATTTTCTATATTTGAGGTAAAGGTGGCGCTGCATTCTTTGGGTTAAGCTCTACCTTTTTTATAAGCATATGGACCGTCAAAGTGCAGTGAATCCCTGTGTAATTAAATAGAATAAACTACCTAGACAAACAAACTGAATTAAGTCCAATCATACTGTACATTCAAAATGCATTTTGTCTAAAAACATTGGACAAAATGCATTTTGTTAGGATTTTTATTCATGGATGGAGCATCAGGCAGGCAGGGGAGCCACAGAAATAGCTTCGGCTCTGATAAATTGTTTAGAAAAGACTAATTTTTCCCCAAATACAGAAATTCATCGCCTCTTTGCCGATGGATGCGGGGGGCAAAATGAAAATAGTTTCATTGTGCATCTCCTTATGTTGTGGCTTAATAACTTAGCTCCAAAAACGATTAAAAAATAGTGGTAACATTTCCGGTGCGTGGCCATTCCTATCTTCCTGCGGATAGAATTTTCGGGAGGGTGGAAAAGATTTTGCGACGCCACGCAGTTATAAAGACTCCTGATAAATATTGGGAACTTTACTCGAAAGTAGGAGAAATTAGAAAACTTGGAACTGACTCGTCATTGGTAAATATTAAAAAGGCGTCAGATTGGTTGAAAAAAGTCGTAGGAATTAGTTCAAGTAAACGAATCATCCTTAAAAGAGGTAAGTCTTCTGGAGTTGTGATGAAATCTGAAATTTTGTATCGATCCGATGATCCCACAAAAAAGTTTCAAACTCTTCTAAAGCCTCGTAAACGTCTGGATCAAATTGCACTTTCCGAAATAACACTAGGACAAGCAATAAAACAAAAAAAACTTGATAGCTTGAAAAAATTACTGATTGAGTTATCTGGAGACGAATGGTACAACACAGACCCGGAGTTAAATGGATGACTGAAGTCTTTGCTGAAAAAGTTGTGCCAAACAATGAGTTTCTAATAAAAAGAGATGGATACAGAATCATGTGAGTGTGTGGATACTGATGACAACGTCTTCGTGTAAAAAGTTTTTTTTTACCATGAAATAATTTTTAAGTTTTGTTCTTGGTATTGGCATACATATTTTGTTTCAAAATAATATTTTAATAGTAAAATTTTATAAAAATACCATAATTTTCTAAGTTTATTTCAATTCTGACATTCAGATCGAGTTTTGACCACTGAAGACAATCAAAGTGCATAATGTCCAACCTTTTTTCTGATTTTTTTCAGTTGTTTTTTGACTTTCTTGTACGAAAGTTGGAGTTAAAGATTTCTACAATTTATGACTCTAAAATATACCAAGTGTTTTGTTTTGGTAAAGATTAGTTTCTTCGTGATCGTTTTTTGCTTCCCCTGCAAAATTGTAAAAATGGACAAAATGCAATTTGCAAGTCTGCTCCTCAAATGATGAACCTAAATTATCGCTTAAAAATTAGCATTCCCAACGATTAACTTTCTAAGAATTTCAGGAGATAAACAGGAAGGGAAAAAAATTAGTTTCTTGATTTAAACCGTTGAAATCATTGTAATTTAGAATGTTTCATATATTCGAATTATCTAACCAACATCAGTGCATGAATAAATGTCAATATTCACTGAAAGACAAATACGTTTTCATCGATGTATTGAATTTTTCAAATCAATAAACGTTTCATTACTATTTTCACAAATTAATCATCAAGTAAACAGGCTATTTTTCACCAACATTCAAAAATTGGAGGAAGTATCCGTGAGTTGCTTACTTACATGTGAAATATTTCACGCAATATATTGAAGAAGTTGTGTCTGCTGCAGCGTTAATTCACAAATCTTCCAGGGGAGTAACATCCCTACTTCAGCTATCTCAATTCATAAACTGTAGATATATGTAACTTTCCTTATTCGTACCCAAATATTAAAATCGTAGCTTAGCCTGCCATCGAAAGTGCAACTTTCAGGCACTACTCTTTCTATATTCATTTCGAAATATCAAGAACTCAGTTTCAGTCCTCCATCGAGAAACCAACCCTGCAGTAGGTACCTTCTATAGCTGTGTGAATTTGTAATGAAATAATGGGCACTCACCAAGAGCCTTTCATGTTTGCCTCACATTGCTTTAGCTCTCCCAAGTATTGCTCAAATACACAGTACACAGTTTGAAACTTCCATTGAGGGCTCAATACTGTAGCATCTGCTCTAGCTATCCCTCTTCTTAGTTTAATATTCTAATACTAGTCCAACCCGCTAGCTACTTATCTAGAAGTCTCAATTCATAGAAAAATAGTGAGAACTTATTCGTATTCTATGAGGAATCCATCTGCAGCCCTTGCACGAGCTCTTCAAATTTTACTCATATAAAAAACTCGTTAAATATTTCAACCTCAATTCCAACTCTCTAGTAACTTCTGTAGCTCCCCCTCTTCATGCCGAAATAGTGGAACTTAGTAAGAGCTTTCTATTTCAGTCGCCACACCTAGTCTAACACTACCAAATCTTATTAAAATATTTGAAATTTTATTTCAGACTTCTATCGGGAGTCCCAACCTAGAAGCCAATTCTCTTAATTTCGCTGTTTATACAGAAATATTGAAAAATTAATTTAGACCTTCCATTAAAACTCTTCCTTATTCGCCCTCTTTCTCCATACTTAAATGATAGCAAGTGAGTACGAGCATTATATTGTAGTAGCCACTGGTCTAGCAATTCCAAATCTCACCTAAATATTTGAATTTCAGTTTGTAACTTCTATCGAGAGTGCTAACCTGGCATCAAATGCTCTAACTGCTCTTATTCGTACCGAAATATTAAAAACATAGTTCAATTGTTCCATTGTGAGTTCATCTCAGCATCTACTGCTCTACCTCTCCTAATAGTACCGAAATATTGGGAACTTAGTAAACTTAGTCAGGTCTTTCCATCTCTGTCTTCACCGCTGTAATATCAGCTTATTGTATTGGAATATTACAATTAAGTTCAAGACTTTTATGAAGAAACATAACCTAGCATCGGGTACTAGTAGCTATCTCTATTCGTAACGAAATATTACAAACTTCGCTTGATCCTTCCATTATGTTCTAGCTCCCCCTAATATTTCTTAAATATTGGGAACTCAGTAAGGGTCTTCCATCTCTGTAGTCACTACTCTGACAGTAGCATATTTTACCGAAATATATAGAACTCAGTTTGAGGCTTCCACTAGAAATCTAACCCACCAGACTCTAGTCTAGCTGTCTCAACTCGTACCGAAATATTGAAATCCTAGTTTGCGCAATTCCGGATGCTTCGCATCGCGTTCAGGTTCGAAGTTCAAGCTTTAAAATGGCCATATACCTCGAGTGTCCGTAAACCATGTCAAATGGTATCGTACACGCATCTAGGTGATGTCCGGCAGAGCTAAACCAGCTCTACCGCATTTCAGAAGCGGTCCCGTGTCCGTATTTGCCGCGATTGAACCGCGCTTTTTTACAATAGGAACGACCACACTCGATATTCCGAAAACGTCCTCCTGTCCGCCATTAGCGGCGCGCGATGTCAACGTCCCATCGAAGGGCCTACCGTTACATGCGACAACTATTTGACTACTACGACGTGACGTCACTATAACGAGGTGAATCCTCTAGATCAGGAGATTCTCAAATTTCCGTAGAGCCGTCCCCCGACAACTATCAAAAAGGGGTTT
>JARQZK010004827.1:0-5000 GCA_030704885.1 Cynegetis impunctata
AGTTTAAATTAGTGGGTTCTTGACACGGTCTAAACTTTTTCGGTGGACGTGTTTTGATGCCTGGACGTCCGTACGTCACTATTAAAGCGATGAAACTTGAGGCTCTCAATTAGTGTCAGAAGTTGACGTGATTTTCACACGGCATGACAAGGACTTCCTTTTCATGCAAGCTTGAATAAAATGGGCTTTGTTCTAGTTCATTTTTGTTGCTGTCTTTTCGCTGAACATAGATATCAGTTTGTTTTATCTGCATTCTATGGTGTCAGGTTGAAATACACTTAGCAAATTTAAACTAATTTAGTCGATAAAGAAATAATTGCATGAACTGACTGGAACTGAATAAAAAAAGAATTGTCTAGTATTGTATAGAATTCCAACTCACCTTGTACTTCATATCTTGAATGGTGAATGGCGATAATAAGGAACATTTTCACGAAGTCCCAAAGAGCATTGTAGAGTTTTCATGCAACGGTATTGAAGAACGTTATAATTTGAAAGTTGGAGCCCTTTTTAAGAACTTTCATTGAATGAAATAATAAAACTGGCAACGTTATCTTGACGTTGTAATGATGGTAAATTTATTCACTATGAAATTCATTGAATAAAATTCCGAATGTTAAGTAGAACATGAAAACATTTTCTTATTTTTGAACCATTCTGATTGTTCCCAAATATTTTTCTATTAGAATTGTTTTTTACTCTATAAATGTATTTTAGACGTTATTATTTTCTCGATTTCACTAACAACTATCAGCGTTTTTCAGGTTTCGGTGAAACATACTCTTATCATATCGATAAATCAAGCTTTTGAATAATTCAAACTTCTCAACGATTTTATCAAATTTTTGAGGAACAATGTACTTTTTTTATGTGCGAAATAATGAAAAATATTCAAATTTTATACCATACAATGAAAATTTAAAATATTAAATTTGATGACTAACTTTTAACTCAAATTTCAATATAAATAAATATACTACGAACTTTGAGATTCGAATATTATAATTTTTGTGTAACTTGCATCACAAAATTTAAAAGAATTGAATAAGCCATATGAGTCTTGTCCACGGCTTTTTCATCCCTTATAACATGAGATTCATTTTACGGAACGTAACCGGTAGCATTTAGAAATGGATTTTTTTTTGAGAATTGCCTTGAATTAATCTAATTTTTTATAGCCCCTTATTAATTCTGCCAGCAATTCCATAACTAAATCGAATTTTTAATGGAGTCCAATGCTCCTTTGCCACATCGACCATCGTATTAAAGCGAATCACGTTTTTGTGCTGTATTTCCTCAAGGGGTTGATTATGGGATGAACTCTTTAATGTTCCACCCGGCAGTGCAATCGTAAACTCTTCAGGGAAAATCGGTACGCTACTGAAATATAAGTGTTCAAATTATATTACCGTTTCTGTTTAATTCCGCCTGTAAATCGATGGTTATTTCATTCATGGTTCAATGTTCTGCTGTAATTTTTACTATTGGCAATACAAATTTATTACCGAGCGAAAATCGACAGCTGCTTGAATAAAACAGGTTTGGCTAGATACCACTGACACAGTTGTTAATTGTTCATGAATTATATGTAGAAACTAGCTGACCCAGCAGACTTTGTTCTACCATATAAACTATTATTTTTATCTACCTATCTTTCTATCTATTCATCTATCTGCCGATGTATCCCTATCTATTTAACTATCTATCTATCTAGATAGTTATTTCTATTTCTATCTATCTATCATGCTATCTATCTATTCATATTATATCTATCTATCAATCTATCTGACCCGGAAAACGTTGTTTAAATTATTAAAATGGCTATTAAAAAATATGGGTTGTTGATAGAAGGGTGAAAATTTAGAGTTGTATGTATTTTTTGATGCAACATCATAAAAAAATAAAAATGTTGTTCAAAAACTTTATAAAAATGTTCGGGGTGGACCTAATTACTTAGGGGTATGAAAACGATATTTTCGATTGCCATCTTGCAACCCTATTGCGGAACTGTGGATAAAATAAAAATAAAAATCGTAAAAATAGGGGTTGATCGTAGAGGGGTGAAAATTTAGAGTTGTATGTATATTAGAATGTTGTAACATAAAAAAAACAAAAAAGGTTTGTTTCAGAAACCAAAAATAATTTAGGGGTGAATCCCCCTTAAAATTTAGGGGAATGAAGAATAAATGTTGTCTGATCCGCAGACCTAACCGATAAGCACACAAAATTTCATAGGAATTGGTCGAACCATTTCGGAGGAGTTTAATTAAAAACACCGTGACACGAGAATTGTATAATTATATTAGATAAACAATATTTAAAAATTCATGATAACTCCTATATCAGGTTAATCATTCGGAATAGCTTCTAATGGCATTTTGCATGTAATGAAAAAATTCCAAAGAGCTTCATACATGATTGGTTTATTGATAAAAACAGAAAAACATCTAACGAAATGCCAGTTTCTCATGGAAAAGTGGCCACGTTTTCACTATTATTGTAGTGAGTGTGAATTCGAAACATGTACAACTCTAATGAACACTAATAAGAACGAAACAATCCTACGGTGTATGTAAATTTCGATTTCTTGGTGTTGGTTCTGATAAAAAATTATTCAACAGAGGTTTATATAACTTCAAATACCTCATAAATATTTGAAGTTGTTTTGCACGAACTACCAGTTCAAACATCGTACGAGCACATATGACGGCTCGGAGATAAAACGATATTTGAGGACTGAAATTACTTTTGAAACAAAGAATATCTGATACGCCGCTTTTGCAACGTAAACTACAGAGAAAAGAAGCGGAAAACGTGACATCTCAGACGCCATTCATTGCAGCATAGATGCTAGAAAATAGTAATCATTTTCCACTAGGACATAGTGCAACGCTTTCTCGAACGAAAGAGCTGTTCTTTGTATATTTCATGAGACAATTTATCTGAAACTAAGTTGTAAAATATTCAAGGTGGTTTTTATCCGGCTCCCTCAGACACTGACAGTGATTTTTTGTTTCGACTTGACAGCCATGAAACGAACTCGGAGGGTATATTTGATTTCTTTTATAATCTTATTCTGGATGCGACACTTGCTCTGAATAATTTTTATAGAACGTCTGGAATTCATTCTTATTGTGTGAAAAATTGACTTTACTACCCTTCATTTGGGGTGTGGCGTTCTGTTACTTTATTCGAGAGGAAAATTGGTTTGGGATGTTAATTCGAAAGTAGTCTTGCAAGTTTCAGTGTTTACGAGCTCATGAAGACTAATTCTGAAATGCTGATGTTATGTAAAATGCAAGTTTCGTATTATTAGATCAATTATTTCATAAATACATCATAACTTTGATCAACGATTAATTGATTTCGAGCATCAATTATTAACCGCTAATTTATTTTCAAGAATTCTATCACATTGATTTATTTACAGATATTTGAAATAAAACCCCCAGCTAAAAGTTTCACAAATATATATTTTTCTGGAGAATTGCGTCGCGTCGAAATGCAATTCGAACGGAATCAATAATGATTTGAAAAACTACGCCTTGAAAGTAAACAGAAAAAAAAAGTGCATCTCTTACTGAAGAACCACACTTTATTAGCAAAGCGAGATAAAAATTGGAAAATAACTACTATCAAAAGCAGTTCGAGATGCGATCAGAACGGATATAGTCTCCCCGAGATGCAGCGCGGTTGGGAATAAGGGAGGAAACCTCAAAAAGAAGATACTACAAACTCAACCTACGTACCACATTTCAACATTATAACTATACATATACTCAAAAGCTATGGAGTTGAGCAAATTTTCGATAACTACGAACAAGCAAGAAATATCTACGTAAAAATAGGATCGTTTGAAAAAATTTAGCCAAATTTCAATTGTTTTTTCTACTTCGAAAACTATTCCAGATTCAAAATATCAGCCCATTTCGTTTGATGGGAACCGCTGAAGATGCCATTATGTAACGAGAAAAAAAATTTAAAAAAAAAAATATATATATATATATATATATATATATATATATATATATATATTTTAAAATTTTTTTTTCTCGTTACATAATGGCATCTTCAGCGGTTCTCATCAAACGAAATGGGCTGATATTTTTAATCTGGAATAGTTTTCGAAGTATAAAAAACAATTAAAATTTTAATGATGCCATTCTGTAACGAGAAAAAAAAATTGAAAAAAAAAAAAATATATATTTATTTATATATATACAGGGTTCCCCAAATTCGATGGCCTTTTAGAAGTATTTGGAGAACGAAAGAAGTCAACGACATGAAATTCGGCTACACGTATAAGAGGTTATGATCTACACTTGGAAAATATTATCATCATTGCAACGTTGCCAGATCTACGGGTAAGTTATGCTCACTATGTTATTTCAAATGGCACACCATGTATATTTTAAAATTTTTGTATTCTGTGGAATATCTGAAACTTTTTTATAGACCATATGACATACCTATCTTGAGCCATTTTCAAAATAAAAATTATTTTTCGAAAAATTTGACAAAAAACATCTCCGAATGAAAAATTTAATTTTTCTCAACAATCACAGCTAGAGCCCTGAAATTTTTTTTAGAGAATCATATAAGGTTAGTTCAACACAATAAATTATGAGAGTCAAAGTATGTCATACAGGATGTTCACAATATAATGTTCTTTGGATACAACATAAAAGTGAAATTTATGCATTAATTTCGAATGGGACACCCTATATGTTTTAGCAGCATTCAAAGGAAGAACAAATTTCTCAACTGAAAGTATAATATAATATAATACCTATCTCTAGCGGTTCAAGACTTATGGGCAAAAAACTAACTGTATTAGAACAAACATAACTTTTCATTCTAGGCCTGAGGGTTATCATGGCAACACAAATAAATGTCACCGGTTTGCTCACCTTTAACCTCGAACTTTAGCACATGTCAGATATTCAAAAAAATACAGACTCTAAACAAAACTTGAAATAATAATAATAACTTAGTATGCA
>JARQZK010004827.1:10000-12640 GCA_030704885.1 Cynegetis impunctata
AGTCAATGCATGAGGATTTCGATAACGCTAAGAGATGGTTAAATGGAAGCAAAGTAGCATATTTCAGAGGTCACTTATATGGATTTAAAAAATCTGATTTACCTTCTTTAGTTCAGAGTTATACAGGAAAATTTCGAAATTCTTCTTCTGCTTATATCTTTTTATTTTAGGAATTTTTTTTAATCAACTTGTCACTTTGCCATTGCAACTTTTTGAGGCTATCCAAATATCTGAATCTCATATACAGGAAATTGAAAATTATATACAGGATATTGTATAAATCAGGCCACCCTCAACTTTTAATTTTCAAATACGGACTTGTATTTTTTATTGCTTTTTTTGAATGCGAAGAGTCATGTTTCATATTTTCGTAGTATTTTCATCTGAGTTACAGATGGTTTTGGAAATATTGAACTATAACCAGTGAAATTTCATCATTTTTTTCAAATTTCAGCTATAAATTTTGAAAAAATATCATAAAATAAGGTTTAGAATGCTTCGTATGAGTTTAATATTTCCAAAACACTTTATGATTTAGATAAAAATAAAACGCCAATATGAAACATGACTCTTGGCATTTGAAAAAATGCAATGAAAAATACAATGTACACATCCAATGTGTACGATACCCTGTATATACATTTTATGCAGATATTTAGAAATTCTACAATGGTTGTTATGGAAATGAGGAAAATTTTTGAAAAAATCTTCGTAATATAAAAAGATATAGGCAAAAGAAGAATTTCGAAATTTTCGATTTTTCCTGTATAACTCCAGAACTAAAGGAGCTAGGTCAGATTTTTCAAATTCAGATAATTAACCTCTGAAATACGCTACTTAGTCCCGATTTAACCAACCCTCTATCTCTTACCGTTATCGAAAGCCCAATGCATAGACTCGAATTTGAATAGCCCTGTATATTTAAATATATATATATATATATATATATATATATATATATATATATATATATATATACATATAAATATGTATATATATATATATATATATATATATATATATATATATATATATCTATAATATATAAATATTTATATATTATATATATATATATATATATATATATATATATAAATTTATTTATAAACATATATTTGTTAAGGTACTCTTTTGAATCTGCTATTATATATTGGAGTCGTTCTGAAGGTGTGCTTATCAACACAGTGACCAATACATATGCACATTGTTGGAAGTTGAGCTTTGGCTGACGTTTCACCGGCAAGCTCAGGCCTTCCATTTTTCAGTTTTCCAAATGAGATAAGGCCTAAAGCGGAAATAATATTCAGCTTGTGGATCGACGTCAATATGTTATATTCATTTTTTGTCGCATTTGGGGGAGTTATCGCAATTTTTCGAGCTCTCACAATTTCCCATTCAGGCAATATAGCGTTAGTAGCCATAGGCCGAATAAAGTAAAATAATTTTCCGAAATGAAAGGCACACATATATGACTCTTATTTTGCTTATTCACACCCATGAAATAGTCGTAAGCAGAATATAAATATGGTAGAGAAGGGAAAAAAAACGTTTAATTGAAAATTCATTTTTAATTCGAAAATTATTAACATTAGCTTAATGGCTTTAACGGGTTCCGAAATTGAGGTAATCGGTCAGGACAGATTTTAGTGTGCTGTTATTAAGCCCGAAAGTTAGCTCATACGTTCTCCTATGGGTGTATTTGGACTCTACTTTTACGAGCAGGTCATTTCAAAAAGAAACTATTGAAATACGTGTTCAATTTTAACTTACCTGAACTAAAATGGGTTATTTGGGATGATCATTCGAAAATAAATTCTTGTGATAATGTATTTATCTCATGTATTTCATAATTTATTATTATCATTATCTAGATAATGAATAACTTTGGATTCTGATTATTGTCATTGTCTAGACTGTATAAAAGCTTCTGAGAAATAATAGCAATGAAACTATTTCTGAAACACAATATGAATTTAACTTCTGTATTTTATATTTTCTGTATATAATATATATATATATATATATATATATATATATATATATATATATATTAAATATTAAATAATAAGAAAACAACTTGTCTAAAAGCCACAAAATGAAAATAACTTTTTATTCGACTAGTTTCGCCTGTTACAGCATTATCAAGACTGATTACATAATTGCAAAGACATCGCTTGAAAATATAAGTATTTCGGTTCGGTACCTGGGGGTGGTAAAATGTAATCGATGGGTCCAAGTTATCAGAGATTTAACAGTGGGGAGTGGTTTAAGTCTAACTGGTCATTGGGAAGAATGTAATTATGGGATTTTTGGATCTTGTTTATTTCCATGGCTTCCAGGTAGTTCATTATCATACCTTTATGCCGTCTTTGTGTACTTTAACAAGACCGAATAATCAATAACTTTTTGCTTTAGGTAAAAGGAATCCAACAATTCTGACGCTTGTTGTAGGTTAGATTTAATTTGAGTTAAAAAGGACGTCGTGGGATCTTTTTGTAAAATGGAAATATCTAATTTGGATAAGACCTCTTCCATTTTTTCAATGTACTTTTGAAGCAAGAAGAGTACATTGAAAAAATGGAAGAGGTCTTATCCAAATTAGATATTTCCCTTTTACAAAAAGATCCCACAACGTCCTTT
>JARQZK010004828.1:5000-12617 GCA_030704885.1 Cynegetis impunctata
TTCACTTTCGAGTGTCTACCTTGAGACCTACAACTCCTATTTACAATATTCACAAAAACTCTTCTCAGCCAATTAATCAATTCATCTATTCATCAAAATTTTTTTTTCTTTCACAAAATAGATACCTACCTACCTACTTAACGAATTTGTTAACAGCTGGTGAGAGCAAATAAAAAGTTATTATATATTTTTGAAGATTAGTGGGATTCTGCGATCTTTAACGTTAGCAAAATGATCTATAATATCCTCATAAAATTTTTTGTCTTTCGCCAAAAGTTTTACCAATTCCTTTTCAATAGACAACAAACAAATATTTTTCAAACGATCCTGGCTCATTGAATTTCGTAAATAAGTTTTAATTCTCTCAAGAGTGGAAAACGAGCGCTCTACGGAAGCCGATGTCACCGGGATAGAAACAATTAGGCATAAGAGTTTATCAACTTGGGGTAAATCTTGATTCAAATCATTATCAAAAAGGTATTTAATAGTCCTCACATGATTTTCATTTTGCCCCAAAATTTCATTGTCATTATAAACAACACACAGTTCACTTTTTATGGCCACCTTATCAAAAAAAGTGTATTTTTGACATAAATGTTCCAAAAGGTTATCTGGAAAATTAGCCGAAAATCCGGTTAACAAATTTTTATTGAGTAAGTCGAGGAAATGCAGTTCTTTCAAATCAGAGAACCTTATTTCTATTTGACCCCTAATAGTATCCAAAATTTCATAAAATATTTGCTTATAGTGAAGCTCCATATCTGCGTAACTGAATTTCTTTCGTTTTGGGTTAAATTGAGTCGTATCATCAGTAGTTTGAAATACAGAAAATAGTTTTTTAAAATAAACTTCTGCACGAAATTCTGAAATTTTTTCCAAAAGAAACTTGAGCCGATTTCGTGAGTAAATTACATCTTCTGCTGTAAGATTTGAAAAACTATTTCTGTTTGTTCAAAAATTAATTTAAAGATGTTTAAAAAATATATAAATTCCTTATCTTGTAAGTAAGATATTAATCCGCGTGCTGTATTTAAAGTTACTTTATCGGTGAAAAATTCCTCACTTTCAACTAGGTATAGAATTAAATCCTCAAATCCTAAGCGGCCCCAAACAGAGACATTTTCACTAGTAAAAAGTAAACACTGCCAACAAAATAATTTATTTTTTACCTGTGATCCGGTTAGGCAAGGATGTCTCTCATAATTCCTTGTATTAAAACCGCGGTTTTGTTGTTGTCTGTTACGCTGCACCAAATTGTTTAATTCAGGGGTAGGTCGCAATGTTTTTATCAAAACTTTATTCTCATAACTTAGTGCACTAAAGTTATGGGATAACAAATATTCCACTAAGTCACCATTGAAATTTTTGAAATTAACTTCAGTAACCAAACTCATTTTAAAACAATACGCGAGCAATATAAGTAAACACGCTGCTGTTTTCGGCCATTAGTAACTACGATCACACTACGATTCAATTAATGCTTTCCAACGAATTCACTCGATGTCACGCGAAATTCTATAGTTGTGATTGGTCGACATTGTATGAGACTGGGTTCCTATCGGTTTTGCTTTTCTATTGCAAAGAAGTATTCATTCGGAGTATTTGCACCGTTGTTTGCTTTTCCGTGGCAGGCATAATGAACGATGAGAATATACCTTTCTAAGCCTCCGCAGCGTTGCCACAAATCTTGAAATGAATGAAATGCAGTAAATGTAAATACCTTCTATCTTAATTAATAAATTATATTATATAATGTAGGTTGAAAGGAAGGTAGGTGCATAAAATAATATGATTTTGATTAATATGAATATGCTGAATGCTGACTATTCAATATAATATATTAGTGATACACGGATTATTATTGAGGAGGCTTAGCCTCCTTTGACTATATATATATATATATATATATATATATATATATATATATATATATATATATATATATATATATATATATATATGTATATATATATATATATATAATGCGTCTTTTGTCGCCTTGAAAGAACTCAAGATGGGCCTCATTTCCTGGGACCGAAAATTTTCAATAAATTGCCAGATGAAGTCAGACAGCTTCCATTGGCTCAATTTAAGAGGCATGTGTCTAGCCTCTTGGTGGAAAATGCTTTTTACAGCTATAATGAGTTCCTTAATAAGCCATTATTAGAGTTTAATTAGATAAATTTTAACTGTTTGTATTTTGCATTGATGTAAGATTTTAGCAGATGTAGTAATTTTAAGATTTCATTGATTTTCTTTTTATAACATTTGATTGACTTGTGTAAACAAACCATTGTATTAACATCAATAAAGAATTTGAATTTGAAATATTTTTTTATAGGAAATGGCGATAGATGTGGAATTAGGATTATCAGTGAACCCTCTGAAATTAGAATGGGTAAATGGTCCACCACCGTCTAATTCTTTATCAAAAGGAACCTTGGTCAAAGATACAGATTTTGAAAGTGTGACTCTCATGAAAATGAGACAAGCTGAAGAACGCAAACAATTAATAGAACAAATGATGGCAGAAGATGCAGAGAGTTGAAATCAAATGTACCTCTGAATTTTGAAACTTATGACTAGAGGGCACCTTGAACAATTTGAATTAATTTAAATGGATCAATTTAATAGGAGTCAATGAATATTTAATGTACAGGCGTCAAATGTAATGTCAGAAATCTGAGTTCAAATACAAACTTCAGTCCATGAGAATAACCTGGTTTTTAAAACTATGAACAAAAACATTCTGCTGGGTCTCAGCTTTATATATTCCATTCTTGAAAGTTCACATAGAATTTATTATTATGTAAATATCATAATACTGTAAGATTAGAAAAGTTATACTTTTAACCTCTTTTATTATTGCCAATTTACAACATATTTTAGAATTGAATAATCATGCTCAAGAGGCCTACTTTTTTGTTATTATATTAATAACTCGAATATGTTTCAAGTTATTAGCCAAATCACAAATTTAATACAATATCAGTATTGTATTCCTCTTTAGATGATTTAGCAACCAGAAACATACATAATTATTGTAATACCAAAGTGAAATGTAAGTCAAGTGTGTACTTTACATTTCAATGAATGTTAAGCAAAATATTTAATCATTAATTGAAAATTGCTTTTGAAATTTAATTATACCTGTAATTATTAATGAAAGACCTTAATTTGGTACATTTTCTTTATATTTAATGTATTCGATACTACTTAATCACTAGAAACATTTTTCGAGTCACATCTTATACGCTATATATGTGATAAGTAACATTTTTCTGAACAGTAATATTACGTTCTGAAAAATATTGATATATATATATATATATATATATATATGTATATATATATATATATATATATATATAGCTAGATAGAAAGATTTATTCGTTCACATGGGATCCATAAGGATATTGAACTTGTCAAAATACAGTTATCATAATACAGATTATTGTCAAAAAATATGTAGGAATTAAAAAACAAACTATTACAGACATATAAATACAAACATTAACAAAATATCACAGTCATTTACATTGTTGAAATATTGTCCTCAAAATATTCATTAAGGGCATAATATGCTCTGGAGACCAGGAATACTTTTAGTCGTTTTTTGAATTGGTTCAATGGTAAGTCTCGTATTGCTTGAGGAAGATGGTTCCAAATCTTCTTAATCGAGAATTCGACATTTTTTTGTAGGTACTGATATTTGTTGGAGGACGGCTGAAGGTTGTTTTTATGCCTAGTATTATAATTGTGTTCCGCCATACTTTCCGAGAATAAATCATAATTTTTTTTAATAAACATTGAAGACTCCAAAATATATAGGTTTATGGCGGTCAGTATTTTTTTTGTATGAAAACCGGTTTGCAGCTCTCTTATTCGCAATCCACACATACTTCTCAGGCATTTTTTTTGTAGTATTAGTACCCTTTGCATACACGACGTATTTCCCCAGAAAACAATTCCATAAGATATCTTTGACAGTACAAAGGCGTGAAATTCCAACATAGCAACATCTACACTCACTGACATAAACAGTATTTTTAGAGCATAGTTATGTCTAGCTAGGCCCATACACAATTGTTCAGTGTGTTCTTTCCAGTCCAGCCTACAATCAATTGTCACTCCCAGAAAGAATACTGATTAACATGGTTTTAAAATTCTATCATTGTATACAATTTCAAAATTTTCGGAATCTCCCCCTCTGCTAAAATTGACAAACTGCGTTTTGTCAACATTCAGCAGCAGGTTGTTCCTGGAAAACCAATCTTCAAGCTCATTCATACTTTCTTTCACCCTTGTCCCACATTCATTCCTTGTCTTTTCACTTATAATCAGTACAGTGTCATCAGTATACAATACGATATTCTGGCTAACCATGTTTGGCAGTTCATTCACATAAAGTATATAAAGAAGTGGGCCCAAGATTTAGCCTTGTGGCACCCCTCTCAGAACAGTCAAATCATCTGATTTTATTAAATTTCCACTCATGTCAGTCTCAACTACACGCTGCTTTCTATTAAAAAGATAGGACTGCACCAAAGCCAATGCCACCCCCCTTATTCCATACCTGCTAAGCTTGCTACTCAGTATTGAGTGGTCAACCGAGTCAAAAGCTTTGGAAAGGTCTAAGCACAGCGCTACTGTATCCCTATTGTCATTAAGCGATTTTAAAATATCTTCTAAGGCCTGATACATGGCCCGTACTGTACTTTTTCCTTTTCTGAATCCACTCTGCCTGTCTGTTAAGATTTTATGAGATTCAAGATAGATCACTATGCGATCATACATTATTTTTTCAAATATCTTATTTATGTTAGACAGGAGGGTGATTGGCCTATAGTTCTCAATTTTATTTTTTTCATTTTTTTTTGTAAATTGCCCCAACACAACCCAGCTTTAATGCCTCTGGATAAACTCCCGTTAAGAAAGTCAAGTTAATGATATGAGCAATAGGCTCTGCGATTTCATGTACTGCTGTTTTTAGTACTGAAACAGGTATCTCGTCATATCCCACCGATTTTTTGTTCTTCAGATTCTTTACAACCTTTGTAACTTCATTTGCGTTTGTTAGACTGAAATTAAATATTAGATTGTACTCATTTATCTTATCAAGGTCTACTTCACCATTAATAAGATTTGGACATGCATTTATGAAATATATATTTGCTTCATCGAGTATTTGCATCGAGGTTATGTCTTTATCTTTACTCATACTTTTTAACAAGGTATTTTCCCTCTGACTATTGTTACCTTTGATCTGCTTATTTACAAGAGACCAAGCTGCTTTTGTTTTATTGTTTGACTGAATAATTTTGTTGTTATTACAGGTTTGCTTAGCATCTTTTATGTGTTTTCTTAGATTTTTACAAAACGCCTTGTATTCATTAGTTGATATTAATCCTCTAAGTGAATTCTTGTACATGATTTTTTTTTGTTTACAAAGATTTTTTATTTCTTCAGTAACCCAGCTTTTATCAAAATTTTTTGTACATTTTTTAAAAGGAAATATCTCATTTAATGCTACAGTTATTTTTCTTTCAAACATCGAGTAAGCATGATAGACCTCAGTGCATTCCATTATATCGGTCCAATTTTCAGACTCAATCTCAGTACAAAAATATCTCAATTTCGTTTCAGAGAAAATACGTTTTACTACACTCTCATTCATGCTGTGTTTTACAGAAAGCTCACTAATATATAATAATAATAATAATAATATTCTTTATTGATCCTCAAATCACAAGATATGTATAGGACAAGTCAAGGTTGACATAAATTATACCCAAGAATAGAATATAAAAGATTCTTAAAAATAATTTTGAAATTCTACTAAATCATAAAAGGCTTCCTTAATAAGAGTTTGTTTGAGCCTTCTTTTAAACTTCGTTAAGGTAATTTCAGAACGTATTTTCAAAGGTAATAAATTAAAATAGTAACATCCTGCATACTCTGGTGTTTTCTTATACGATTGGTATGCGAATCTGCTCAATTTTAACTGATTCCGGTTTCTTGTATCATAGCTATGTACATCTCCAACCTTCTCAATATGGTCTCTGCGGTTATATATATAACAGAGAACTTTCAGGATATATATACAGGTGAAAGTCATAATCTTTTTGCTTTCTGAAAGTTGGTCTGCAAGACTCAGGGGATCCAAGTCGAACATTAGACGGATTATTCTTTTTTTGTGCGATAAATATTCTTCTACTTTCTGTAGCTCTTGCCGTAAGCGTATGATATTGTAGCTCATTGTTGAATATATTAACGCGTAGTATGCACTAAGGAGGCCCTCTTGGGTTGACAGCAATTTTTTAGGTTCAATAGAGCATAGTAAATCCGCTATTCAATTTCTTGCAAACTTCTTTCACATGGTCCACCCAACTGAGAGTGGCATTTAGGGCGAACACCCAAGAATTTAGCGGTTCTTTTCCGGTTTTAAATATGTGAATCATTACTTATCGTTATTATCATATCTTCGTCTTGTGGAATGGAACTCTTGTGGAAATTCAGACACACAGTTTTCGCGTGGTTCAGTATAAGTCTATTTTTAGAGCACCACTGACTGAACTCTTCCACAATAACAGTGGTCTTGTGATTCAGTTCTTCTTGCGTCGGAGCGGAAATCACAATTGAGACATCATCTGCGTACTGAAATACTCTTCCTACTGGAATGTGCCTTGGAAGATCATTGACATATAACAAAAAAAGTAGTGGGCCAGCATTACTACCCTGGATTACTCCTGAACCAATGTCGTATTTAGATGAATTGTTACTATCAACTCTCACGATAAATTTACGTCCCTGCAGATATGATTCTATCCAGTCCCTGATCTTTCCTCTTAATCCCAGCGCTTCAACTTTATCCATAATGAAATTAAAGTCCAAGCAATCGAAAGCACGTGACAAGTCAAAGAAAAGAGACAGTACATGTTCTCCGCAATCCAACAAATCACCGAAGAGTATAGAAGTTGACCATAATGGTCAGAAAGTGTCAGATCAGTCACACTCTTTCATCAATATTCATAAAAATATTGTCCAACAGAGAGCTGCAAGTTGAGGTTACTCTGGTTGGTTCAAATACTAACTGTCTAAAATTATAGCTTTTTAATAGATCTAAAAATGTTTCAGAGCTGTTTGTTATTTCTAATAGTGTTGTGAGTTTATTGCTGTTATCGCTATGCCATATGTTCTATGTAAAAACTGACCTGGCGATCGTATTGATATTAATAAATCAGTCTATCTACACACTTCAATGTAGTCGTTTCATTTCACTAATATTAATTAATTAAGAATCTACAAATAAATAAATATATAACATGGCGCAGTCTGAGGATTATTAGTGAATTTTAATTAAATAATTGAACTTAACTGAGCTACATATGAAGTGAAATTAGTGAAATTAGAAAATAGAATATGGAGTCCAGAGCATTAGAACCAATGGTTATGAAAGGAAATTTAGCACAAAACTGGAAGGTATGGAAACAAAAATTTTTAAATTACTTGATTGCAACTGAATCCATCGAAAAACCAGAAGCTGTACAGTGTGCAAAACTTATCTATTTCATTGGCGATGAGGGCCTTGAAATATATAGATACTTTCACATTTAC
>JARQZK010004829.1:0-12554 GCA_030704885.1 Cynegetis impunctata
TTTTTTATTTATTACGTGCTATTCAGTCTAATATTAATATTCAAAATTGTTATCATTAGAAGGCAAGGGGAAACTACAGAAACCTTTACCTATGTAATGTTTCGAAAAATAATAATAATAGGGGTACTATTTATTTAATAGAAAAGAAATTAGTCACGGGAAAATATTAAAAAAGTAGAGCAGAATTATCGGCTATAGAACGCTTATATGGAAGCAGCCGTTGACACGTGTTTCGGACTCTTTGGTCCTCATCAGAACGGCGTAGCTAAGTATTCGGATTGAAAATTTGGAGATGAAAATATTTTAAAAAATAAAATAAAATCCTCTGTTATTTAAGAAAATCACTCATTTGTGGTTTATTGTTTGAACTCTCCGGTATGGGAGATTTGGTCAAACTTTGCCACGGAGGCGATTAATTCCATCCGAGAGATCTCAGAAAGAGTATATTAACATTAAAAAAGAAAATTAGTTTTGGGAAAATATTAAATAAGTAAAGCAAAATTATCGGTATAGTTCGTTTATATGGAAGTAAACGTTTTTAATGAAATTTTTATTGTTATTGCTAATAATCATCAAAAAATTAAAAATAAATCACAGGCAACAACAATTCGAATATATATATATATATATATATATGTTATATATATATATATATATATATATATATATATATACATACATATATATATTATAATATGTATATATAAATATACATATATATATATATATATATATATATATATATATATATATATATATATATATATATATTATATATATATATATAATAATATATATATATATATTATATATATATATATATACTGGGTGCTCCTTCAAGACATGCTAATTTTTAAGGGGGTGATTCTTCGACTCATTTTAAGAAAAAAACCACTATAAAAGTATGTCCTAAAAGTCTTAACTTTTGAGATACAGGGGTAATAAAATTTTGAAAAAAAATCAGTTTTCTAATGATACCTGAGATAGTATTGTCGACAACTTCATAGAATTTTGTACATGACTTCTATGCATCAAGGTAAATTTTGTGATGTACGAAAATTTTCAACTTTCTTACCAGTAGCGTTTCTTCGGGGTTTTGCAATGAATATTTTTGGAGAAAAAATACTAGGCCACTGCATTCTGTCGAAATAAAAAATTAATTTTGAGAACCTCATTCATTCTTGAGCAAATTTGATATCATGAATTTTCCCTTTTTTTTCCCTTAAAAAATTGAAATTGTTATACTTCCGGATCAATTCCTGTAAATCTGGTACAATGTGGAAATGTTTGTGCATCGACTGAAAGCAAATAAAGAGATCAGATTTTTTTTTGCCGAATGTAAATAAAGTACCGAATATTTTAGAGTTGTCTACAATATAATCTCAGTTAATTACTAAAAAAAATTAATTTCTTTTTTCAATTGTGTATCACCCTGTATCTCAAAAGTTAAGACTTTTAGAACAGATGTTCATAGGTAGTTTTTTTTCTGAAATGAGTCTAAGGAATCACCACCGGTTAAGATATTAGCATGTCTTCAAGGACACTTCCTGTGTTAGTATATATATATATATATATATATATATATATATATATATAAATATATATATATATATATATATATATATATATATATATATATATATATATATATATATATATATATATATATATATATACTAGCTGACCGGCAAACGTTGTTCTGCCATATAAATTAGTTTTATCGATCATCATTCTATCTATTTCATCTATCTGCCGATGTATCTTTATCTATCTAAATATCTATCTCAGTTATCATCTATCATCATTATATCTATGTATCAATCTATCTGATCATGCAAACGTTGTTTAAATTATTAAAAAGGCTATTGAAAAATATGGGTTTGTTGATAGAAGGGTGAAAATTTATAGTTGTATGTATTTTTTTAATGCAACATCATAAAAAATAAAAATAAAAAATTTTGTTCAAAAAATTTTATAAAAATGTTGGGAAGGACCAATCACTTAGGGGTATGAATATAATTACGACCTTTCTCAGACCGACTATTGTTATTACCGATTGCCATCTTGCACCCCTATTGCGGATCTGTGAAATAAAAAAAACTCGCGATGGAAGAATAGGGGTTGATCGTAGAAGGTTACAAAATTCAGATTATATGAATGTTTTCCATTTTTAAGTCATGATAAAATGAAAGAATAAAAATCTTGTCAAATTTTTTTTTTATAATTAACAAAAAAAATAGGGGTTGATTGTAGAGGGGTGAAAATTATTGGTTGTAATGTATTTTTGAATTTTGTAACACATAAAAAAATATAAAAAAAAGTTGTCTGAAAAATAAAATAAATTAAGGGTGGCGGTACCGACCACCCTTAAAATTTAGGGGATGAAAAATAAATTTTGTTCGATTCTCAGACCAAACCGATAAGAACACAAAATTCATGAGAATCGGTCGAGCATTTCGGAAGAGTTTAAAAAAAAATCGGGGTTGATCGTAAAAGGGTTAAAATTTAGGGTTGTATGTATTTTTGAATTTTGTCATAAAAAAAAATAGAACAGAAATTTTTGACTGAAAATCAAATAAAAATTTCAGGGTTGGACCACCTTAACATTTAGGGGATGAAAAGTAGATTTTAGCTGATTCTCAGACCTACCCGATATAACACCAAATTGTCATGAGAATCGGTCCAGCCGTTTCGGAGGAGTTTAAGCTTCTGACACGTGACACGAATGATATATTATATATCAGAAATACACATATATACTATATTATATATATTATATATATATATATATATATTATATATATAATATATATATATATATATATTATATATATATATATTATATATTATATATTATTGATATATATATATAGTACAATATATTTGTATACGATATATAGTATATATAGATACTATATATGACATATATATATATATAGTTAGGGTATAGTATATATATATATATATTGATATAGTCTATAGATAGGTATATATATATATATATATATATATCATATATATAATATATATATAGGTATATATGATATATTATATATATATATACTTATACTTTTTTTTTAGATGAAATTACTGAGAGATCATTTAGGATCTGTGTATTCGTAGAAAATTTTTTTATGAGTTTATAAACATCATTGTGAATAAAATTATATATGAAAATTTCATAACAGTTGGATAAAAGATTAAAAGTCCAAAACATACACATCTAGTAGATATCGTAATTTTAGTTGATTCAAACCAAGTGTTAAATCTACCTACTTCAGTTGATTTATATTTTCGGACAATGTTTCATCAAGTGTCAAAGGAGCAGTCAATTGACACGTCATTATTACTGTATTTATATAGAAACTATAAGCTCCTGATTGATGTTAACCCTAAATCATTAAAATTATCATATAAATAATAACATCTACATAATTAAACGATAAATAGATTGCCTTAGGGCAATATTCGCCACATAAATCACGTTTACAATAACGCGTACTTCTCTAATTGATGCAGATGTGTCCTGTGTGGTGCCATCTTCCATGTTATTTGGTATGGGAAGTCGGTTTGCATTGTTGTATTGAATTTCATAGTTTATTACTGAGCCTGAGCAAGCGGCACATTAACATAAAACACATGTTGCTTATTCTTATTGTCTTTGATGTTGATGTGACGTTCTCTTTGAGAGTTTGATCTCTATTTATTTGATATTCAGGCTGTTTAATTTGAATATAAATGTACAAGCGTCACTTATTCGAGTAATTGTATCCTTCAGCTCGTCTAGGCTAAGAGATTTGGAATGAGCATTTTGTGTAAAAAGTGTTAGAAGAAAACCAGCTCCGCTATTGTTTGTACAATAGTTCTTTATGATATAGTGATATGTTTTTCACTCGACTTTATTATTTGTAACTTTGTTATTAACAATTTTGTGAAAAAAATTGCGGTATTTTAAGTTTTTTGCTCATCAATCTGAAACTATCGAAGTAATCGTAATGGTGTCAATAGGCTAATTGTAGAAAATGAAAAGACGAAGAAAATGAGAGGTCGGACGACTCGAGCAGACCTTTAGTTTGAGAGGAAATTGGAAAAAAACCACCAAAAATAAAGTTTTTTCAAAAATTCATAACTCGGTTATTTTTTGAGTTGTAGCGTAGATCCTCCGGTCAGTATTAGTTATTAATACAAACTTTATTTTTGCGTAGAGCAGGAACTGTCCGATGCATAGTTTTCGATCTGTGGCCATTTGTATATTTCACTATGCAATTTTCCAGCAGACCTAAATGCGACAGGTATGGTCCGATTTCAATTTACAAAAAAGATTTTGAAAGTAGAATTCTCATAGTTCAAAACGTTCATCTTGGTTTTACTTGTAAACGCTGAGAAATATGTTGAAAATAAAGCTGAACATCGCGAAAAACGGCCGAGAAATTACCGTCATGTTCAAAATGCCTACGTTTTCGAATGTCATGGTTCTCATTGCCTGCTGCTCTATCCCCACTCTTCAACTACTCTCACGCGCTCGGCCGTTTTTCGTCATGTTCAGCTTTATTTTTAACATATCTCTCAGCGTTTTCATGTAAAACCAAGATGAACGTTTTGAACTATAAAAATTCTAATTTTTAAATCTTTTTTGTAAATTGAAATCGGACCATACCTGTCGCATTCAGGTCTGCTGGAAAATTGCATAGTAAAATATACAAATGGCCACAGATCGAAAACTATGCATCGGACAGTTTCTGCTCTTCGCATACCTATATAAAGTTTATATTAATAACAAATACTGAGCTGAGGATCTACGCTACAACACAAAAACTAACCGAGAAATGAATTTTTGAAAAAACTGCATTTTTGGCGGTTTTTCCGATTTTCTCTCAAGCTAAGGGTCTGATCGAGTCGTCCGGCCTCTCATTTTCTTCGTCTCTTCATTTTCTACAATTATTCTATTGACAGAATCACGATTACTCTAATAGTTTCAGTTTGATAAGCAAAAAACTAAAAAAAACGCGTCAGTCGATAAAAATACTTAATCAAACGAAAGTGATGATTTGTTACCAATGGACATTGAAGAAGCTACAGAAAGAGCATCACTAAAAATTCAAAAATATTCGTTTAGAAGGATTTTTCTTTCAACTATACGTGTTGAAGAGGTTTTTAACACGAGTGTTGAATAGTATATTGTTGTATTAGTAGTAAAATTGATACTTTTTGTGGCGAGACTAAATGTTTGTCAAGGCAAGAAAATAATTGTCAGAAACATTTAAAGTCACTTATCTACGAATTATAGGACTGTGCGTTTTTGGTAAGTCCCCGAGTATTAAGAAATGACTTGTTCTATTCAAATATATAAAATTTTTCTCATAAATTACATTATGTCGGATTCGGAACCCAACTGTACGCCGCCAGACGTTTTTGATATTTCCGTGAAAGTACAGAAGAGTGTACTTTTTTGTACGCTCACGGCCGGACAAAGAATTAAAAAAAAAGGACGTCTGTGAAATCAAACTTCAACATTGAGAACTGAGGTTATAAAAGTCGTCATTTTTTGACGTTTGCGGAAAAAAATTTTAACACTATATCTCATAAACGTACTCTTTTAAAACTCAAAGAAGGCATTAAAAACGTCACTTTTAATGGCTGTTGTACGAAGAACAGTTTATTAACTACTAAGCTTTCAATAATGAATTATTAGAAGCTTTTTCCGCCTCAAATAAGACAAGAGGGGTTTTCATGTGATTTGGGTATGTAGGATCGAAAATAAGAAGAAGAGAAATGGTTCTAATATATTTTCTACAGAATTAATAAAATGCTCGGTACTAATGCAAAATAATAAATATATTTCTGATAGTACAGTTGTTAATTGTATTCCATCAGTTATTTTCATGTTAATATTTTTATCAGAAAATATGTTAGGTACATTGAATATAGCTATCATAAGAATATATTTTTCATTCTTTCAAATTCTGAATAAACTTTATTCTCTCGAAAGGATCATCGTTTAAATAGTTTCCATTCACTATGGAAATAATGAAAAATTCTAATTTTTTTCATTTAATTACTCTCAAATGATATTTATTGATTCCATTATGGCTGCTATTTTATACATAGGTAATATATTGGAAACACTGAAAGGAACTTAGTTCCAACTGGGTATCTGGAAATCTCAGGTTTTTATTGTTCATATGTTTGTATGAGAAAAACATCAAAATTTCCTGCCATATTCAATACCGAAGTATATTTCATTTCAATGAAAATCTCTGTTTAGTATGTTTGTAAACAGAACTCATCATTGCGAAATGCAAGAAGAATTTAAAAAAACAAGCTTTGTTTCTTTGTAGCATTTTCTATTTTACCCCCCTCAATCACGCCAGCAAACAATTTTCTAATTGGGTAATGGATCTTCATCACAAGTCATTAGCAGTTGGACTACTATTCTTTTAATATGGATTTACTACTGACGTTTCAGAATTAATATGAAAGGTAGTTCACTAATCTGCAGAAGGCACTTGAATTACGGTATTTTTCAACTTTTCTCTTGCTTTTTAATTCCGCCACAACCTGTTCTCGAAAATTTATAGGCGAAAATATTTAGTTACCGAACTTACTCTTCCAGGATTGTATTCGGCGCAGGCAACAATTTCAATTTGTACGAATATATTTAGTAGTAGATTCTAAATTTATAATTTCAATTGAGTCGTATTGGAAACACTTGATTCATTCATTTTTTGAGTTAAATAAATATAAAAATTGTATTTCGGTATCTCAACAATATTGACTACATAGATATTATATATATATATATATATATATATATATATATATATATATATATATATATATAATATGTGTGGAAAAAGTAACCCCGTACGTGATAAACCAAAACAATGATGATAAGAGGATTCAACGGGTTGAAACAACGGGCCAGTTCAAATGTACTTCATTTATTCATAGTCGACGTTTCGGCTTTACATTCGAGCCTTCATCAGGACACTAAAAAAAATTTTTCAATACAATATCAAATAGATTTCTTCATATTAAACAACTAAGGCTTACCGGATAGCGAGATTGAGAACGAAAATTAACATCTTGGAAAAACAGAAAAATATCTACCATAACACATTATTTAGTTGAACATTAACACTAAACATATTTAAATTCACATTTAACAATACAGATGAGCGGCATTTTTGAAGCCGAAAATTAGAAAAACGAAGCAACTGAACAATCTATCTATACATCATTTGAGAGAATGAATTGTTAGGTTATTATTTTGAAGGTTAATTCTTTGCTTGACATTGAAAATCAAATTACAACTATCTGTGATTGTTGTTTTTCTTCTTGGTGAGCTAATGTTTGTAGTTGGCCTATTATGTTCCAACAATTGAGTTTCCTGTTCTATGATTATAATGAATGAGGAAAGAATAGATACTGCTGATATTTTTTATGTCCGTTCTTGAATTCATTGAGTTGTTTCTTTTTTTTATATGGTACATTTCAAGAAAGGACCTCTTTTTTAAGTTTTGTTCATACTCAAGTATTTTTGTATCACTGAAATTCATTACATGGTTTGAATTTCTACAATGCTCCGCCAGAGCACATACTTTTTTAGGGTTTTTTATATCGCTTTTGTGTTGTGTCATTCTTTTTTTTAATTGTTGGGAGGGTTTGACCTATGTAGGATAAAGTGCATTCTGAACAAGGAATCAGATAGACCACGTCACTGTGTTTATCCTGCTCTAATTTGTCTTTAGTAGACGAAAAAATTCTCCTTAACGTAAAATCATTCTTCAAGGAAATATTTAAATTATCACTTCTGAAAAGCTGACTTATTGAACTAGAGACACCTGATACCAAAGGAAAGGAGGTAAAAACTTGGCTATTAGTATATAAATTCCCTTGTATATTGATCGTTTCTCCATTATTGGTTATTGGATTGTTGTTACGTGCTTGAGGAGTACTTAAAAATTAATTTACTTAACATTGATATGGGATATCCATTCTTAGACATTATAGTTCTTATTTATTCAAATTGTCATTCAAAAAGATGGGTGAGAAATCTTCCTAACTCTATTACTCATGCCTAATATCATATTTGCTTTCTGTTTCATTGGATGATTTGAACTGTAATTAATATATCTGAGTGAGTTCACAGGTTTTACATACCAATTTCAATTTAATAAGGTTCTCCGGTGTTCTCACAAGTTTCGTGTCGAGAATGGACAGAAATTGTCTGTTTCCTTCTTTCCATCGTGAACTTTATGTGTTCATTAAATTCATTGAACCTTTGTAAAACAAAATTGGTCAGGTCCTCCGGAACTGCACAGATAATATCGTCCACATATTTTTTGATGAACGGCACTTCAAATGGTAAAGAGGCAAGAACATGATCCAAGACATAATCCATCACCAATCTTGCGACAATTGGGCTTAAACTGGCACCCATGGGAGAACCAAAAATTTGTTTGAAAATTTTCCTGTTGAAAACAAAATAATTTGACGAAAAAAGAAATATTAAAATGATAAAAAAATCCTCCTTTGGTATAGATGTCACACGTGCAACTGATTCCCATTTATGTTCAATCACTAAATTTGCCAGTTCTACTGGAATGTTACTATATAGTGAGATTACATCTAAGCTAATGATTACATAATTAGGTGGTAATTGAAAATTATTCATATATTGGGAAAATTCGAAAGAATCCTTTACAAAATATCTATCATTACCATCATCAACACTATCCAATAGAATATTTGCCATGAATTTGGACAGACTTGATGTTGGTGTGTTAATGCAAGAAACAATAGGTCTTAGTGACAATGTTGGTTTGTGTATTTTTGGCAATCCATAAAATCGTGCTGGTACTGAATTATAATTGTACATTTTTTTGCCTTGTTGACAGTTTATATGGTTGGTATTTACTAGTTTCTTAATTAATGCATTGGCTTTACTTTGGATTGTTAAGGTGGGATCTCTACTAAGTTCTGTATAATATTTTTCGTCAGCTAAGATGTTGTGGGACAATTGATCATATTGTTGTCTATTCAATACCACAGTGACATTGCCTTTATCCGACTGTAAAACTAACAATTCCGGATGTTTCTTTAAATAGTTCTTGCAAAAATAAAATTCGTTTTGAAAAACATTAGAAATAATAGGTGTAGAAAATAAAAAATTTGTAATATAATTAGTTGAAATTGATCTCAAAATGTTTTCAGACTCTGAATTGTTCACATTTTTCAATTTTATTAAATTTTCTACATTCGCTAACAGATTAGGAATAGACACTTCATTTTTTGGAATTTCAATGCTAAACTTTGGACCCAATGACAGAAAGTCAGTGACACGTTTAGGAATACAAACATCACTCACGTTTTTTAACCAAGACGGCTGTGGTTTTGATTTCATTAATTCACTCTTACCTAACTTACTCATTTTCTCTATGTTTTTGTTTTTTATAGAATGAAACTTCCTTTTATATCTAACATTTTGATAGTTTTTGAAAAGTAACAAGGTGAAAGCTGGCAAAGACCCCTCCAAAATCTGCCACAACTTCGAGGCCTCTCTCTCAGCTGCCACAATGTTTTTAACTGTAATTTTGATTTCAAAGGTTAAAATTTGGTGTATCACCTTCAATTTCATTCTCTCTGCTTGTTTCGTTGATTCAGCGTCTTTGATGGAGCCATACAATGAGTTGACTTTACTACCAATGTGATTAGGAACCAAACCCTGTCTCTTGCATTCCAACATAAAAATTCTTCTGTTTCTCAGTGATGCCAATTTGATGTTGTTGTTAGCCCAAGACTTCAATCTACCACAAACCAGTTTGCCAAATTGTAGTTGAATGTCTGCATAGTACCCCATGTTGTAATATGTGTGGTTTATCATGTAATATGTGTGGTTTATCACGTACGGGGTTACTTTTTCCACACATATTACAACATGGGGTACTATGCAGACATTCAACTACAATTTGGCAAACTGGTTTGTGGTAGATTGAAGTCTTGGGCTAACAACAACATCAAATTGGCATCACTGAGAAACAGAAGAATTTTTATGTTGGAATGCAAGAGACAGGGTTTGGTTCCTAATCACATTGGTAGTAAAGTCAACTCATTGTATGGCTCCATCAAAGACGCTGAATCAACGAAACAAGCAGAGAGAATGAAATTGAAGGTGATACACCAAATTTTAACCTTTGAAATCAAAATTACAGTTAAAAACATTGTGGCAGCTGAGAGAGAGGCCTCGAAGTTGTGGCAGATTTTGGAGGGGTCTTTGCCAGCTTTCACCTTGTTACTTTTCAAAAACTATCAAAATGTTAGATATAAAAGGAAGTTTCATTCTATAAAAAACAAAAACATAGAGAAAATGAGTAAGTTAGGTAAGAGTGAATTAATGAAATCAAAACCACAGCCGTCTTGGTTAAAAAACGTGAGTGATGTTTGTATTCCTAAACGTGTCACTGACTTTCTGTCATTGGGTCCAAAGTTTAGCATTGAAATTCCAAAAAATGAAGTGTCTATTCCTAATCTGTTAGCGAATGTAGAAAATTAATAAAATTGAAAAATGTGAACAATTCAGAGTCTGAAAACATTTTGAGATCAATTTCAACTAATTATATTACAAATTTTTTATTTTCTACACCTATTATTTCTAATGTTTTTCAAAACGAATTTTATTTTTTGCAAGAACTATTTAAAGAAACATCCGGAATTGTTAGTTTTTACAGTCGGATAAAGGCAATGTCACTGTGGTATTGAATAGACAACAATATGATCAATTGTCCACAACATCTTAGCTGACGAAAAATATTATACAGAACTTAGTAGAGATCCCACCTTAACAATCCAAAGTAAAGCCAATGCATTAATTAAGAAACTAGTAAATACCAACCATATAAACTGTCAACAAGGCAAAAAAATGTACAATTATAATTCAGTACCAGCACGATTTTATGGATTGCCAAAAATACACAAACCAACATTGTCACTAAGACCTATTGTTTCTTGCATTAACACACCAACATCAAGTCTGTCCAAATTCATGGCAAATATTCTATTGGATAGTGTTGATGATGGTAATGATAGATATTTTGTAAAGGATTCTTTCGAATTTTCCCAATATATGAATAATTTTCAATTACCACCTAATTATGTAATCATTAGCTTAGATGTAATCTCACTATATAGTAACATTCCAGTAGAACTGGCAAATTTAGTGATTGAACATAAATGGGAATCAGTTGCACGTGTGACATCTATACCAAAGGAGGATTTTTTTATCAATTTAATATCTTCTTTTTTCGTCAAAATTATTTTGTTTTCAACAGGAAAATTTTCAAACAAATTTTTGGTTCTCCCATGTGGTTGCCAGTTTAAGGCCCAATTGTCGCAAGATTGGTGAATGGATTATGTCTTGGATCATGTTCTTGCCTCCTTTACCATTTGAAGTGCCGTCATCAAAAAATATATGTGGACGATATTATCTGTTGCAGTTCCGGAGGACCTGACCAATTTTGTTTTACAAAGGTTCAATGAATTTAATGAACACCATAAAGTTCACGATGGAAGAAGAAACAGACAATTCTGTCCCATTCCTCGACACGAAACTTGTGAGAACACCGGAGAACCTTATTAAATTGAATTGGTATGTAAAACCTGTGAACTCACTCAGATATATTAATTACAGTTCAAATCATCCAATGAAACAGAAAGCAATATGATATTAGGCATGAGTAATAGAGTTAGGAAGATTTCTCACCCATCTTTTTTTGAATGACAATTTGAATAAATTAAGAACTATAATGTCTTAAGAATGGATATCCCATATCAATGTTAAGTAATATTAATTTTTAGTATCCTCAGCACGTAACAACAATCCAATAACCAATAATGGCAGAAACGATCAATATACAAGGGAATTTATATACTAATAGCCAAGTTTTACCTCCTTTCCTTTGGTATCAGGTGTCTCTAGTTCAATAAGTCAGGCTTTTCAGAAGTGATAATTTAAAAATTTCCTTGAAGAATGATTTTACGTTAAGGAGAATTTTTTCGTCTACTAACAGACAAATTTAGAGCAGGATAAACACAGTGACGTTGTCTATCTATCTGATTCCTTGTCAGAATGCAATTTATCCTACATAGGTCAAACCTCCCCAACAATTAAAAAAAAAGAATGACACAACACAAAAAGCGATATATAAAAAACCCTAAAAAAGTATGTGCTCTGGCGGAGCATTGTAGAAATTCAAACCATGTAATGAATTTTCAGTGATACAAAAAATACTTGAGTATTGAACAAAACTTTAAAAAGAAAGGGTCCTTTTCTTGAAATGTACCATATAAAAAAAAGAAACAACTCAATGAATTCAAGAACGGACATAAAAAATATCAGCAGTATCTATTCTTTCCTCATTCATTATAATCATAGAACAGGAAAAACTCAATTGTTTGGAACATAATAGGCCAACTACAAACATTAGCTCACCAAGAAGAAAAACAACAATCACAGATAGTTGTAATTTGATTTTCAATGTCAAGCAAAGAAAATT
>JARQZK010004830.1:0-12490 GCA_030704885.1 Cynegetis impunctata
TTTTAAATCAACTTATATTCCTGAACCGTGATCTGTAAGTCAGCTAACGAAAAGTAAGGTTAAAATTTGTATAAGTGTCTCAAGGCTCCCATGAAGACTCCATATATTTCTATGTATCGAACTCAGTCCTCTGAGCCTGCACGAAGACACCTGGAGACCCCCATTTACAATTTCAGTACTCTAGGCCCCCATGCTTATTCTCATAGACTCACAGATCCACCATCTTGGATTTAAAACATAAAACTGTCAAATGTCATTTGAATAATAGATATCTTAGAGCATAGATCTGTCATACGTCATCCCATCCGTCATTCGTAACTGTAAAACGTCATCGTGAATCATAGATATCTTAGAGCATAGAACTGTCATTCGAAACTTCAAATGTCATCTTGAACCATAGATATCTCAGAGCATAGAACTGTCATACGTCAAACATCTGATCTGTTATTCGTTACTGTCAAATGTCATCTTGAATCATAGATATCTTAGAGCATAGAACTGTCATACGTCATCCCATCTGTCATTCGTTACGGTCAAATGTCATCTTGAACCATAGATATCTTAGAGCATAGAACTGTCATACGTCAAACATTCAAATTTGAATGCTATTGAAACGCCCTCTGTTGGCGAGATTCTGAATGATGAGAATATAATGATCTGTCATCTTGGAACGCCATCTGGTGGTCAGGTTCCTAATGACGATAATACAGTGATCTGTAAGAACGTGATCTGTAAGAACGCCCTCTGGTGGCCAGGTTCTTAATTACGATAATACAGTGATCCGCCATCTTGAAACGCCATCTTGGAACGCCATCTGTTGGTCAAGTTCCAAATTACGATAATACTGTGGTCAGCCATCTTGAAACGCCATCTTGGAACGCCATCTGTTGGTCAAGTTCCAAATTACGATAATACCGTGGTCCGCCATCTTGAAACGCCATCTTGGAACGCCATCTGTTGGTCAAGTTCCAAATTACGATAATACTATGGTCAGCCATCTTGAAACGCCATCTTGGAACGCCATCTGTTGGTCAAGTTCCAAATTACGATAATACTATGGTCAGCCATCTTGAAACGCCATCTTGGAACGCCATCTGTTGGTCAAGTTCCAAATTACGATAATACTGTGGTCAGCCATCTTGAAACGCCATCTTGGAACGCCATCTGTTGGTCAGGTTCTAAATTACGATATTACCGTGGTCCGCCATCTTGAAACGCTATCTTGGAACGCCATCTGTTGGTCAAGTTCCAAATTACGGGATACCGTGGTCAGCCATCTTGGAAAATGGCCGCCATCCGCAAAATGGCCGACTTCCCGATCATAGCCACGCCCCGAAGTCGCGCATGCGCAGAACTGACATTTCGGACTTTTTGAAGTGGCCTAGAACCGGCCTAGCTACACTACTCTGAATCTCCAGCAGATAAGCCTTGACTGAATGTGAACTGCACTTAATTTATTGATATAGTTTTGTCTGGATATGTACCAATAGGATAGCAACCAGGTGTAACCAGCACAACTCCAACTTTATATATCTGTAATGCATAAAGAATCTACCATTAAGATAATTATCTAGCAAATTGTTCAATAAAAAGTTTTCTTATTTATAGATGCTGATGAAATGTGAAATTAAAGTTATTGAAAGTAATAATATAGTTTTTAAACAGTTATATAGAACAAGGTCATATGTTATCCATGACATGTTTCATTTTGTGGCACTGACGTTAAATTTTGTTACCTTGAAATATGTTTCCAGTTTGTTACTTTTATCAATTGAAGAATCTTTTATTTTTTCTAATTCGACCTACTATCAAGCCAAAAAAGCTTTTAAAACTATCAACTACAAAGTACTTATTATTACCTTTCATAAGCTTGTTTTTTTTAAGAAAAAATTATTGAATAAATGTAATAAGTACATATTGATTGAAATAAAAGATATTCAAAATATTTCAATCCAATTTGACCGAGTGCTATTAAAGAAACACAAATATTTGACTCTTACCTTTATTCCATAAATACCAATATTCTTGTCAAAAGTGTAAGAGCACATTTTAAGGTAGTTGTGTTCATCCATTTAGAATCAGTAGTCCTGAGAAGCTGCCTATAACAATAGAATCTTCTATAATAAATGATGAAAATCTGATCTGCGACTTCCGTCGCCTGTTGATGGCCTACACAAATTTAAATTAAAAGTCATAATCCAAATTTATTATTTTATTATATTCATTTCAACTTTCTCTTACCCAGGGCCGCGCCAACCCCCCACAGCGCCAGTGTGCGAAACCTATGAAGCCCCTTTTTTTCACGATTCTTCATGTTTCAACTTACCAATTTTTTAATTTTGACCGAAATAAATGTTCTTATATATAATAATAATAATAAATAATAATTTAGGAAAATATTATCTGAGTTTTATATACTTAGATAATATTTTCCTAAATAGGTAAAACCAGTTCGCTTACAGTTGCCAATTATTGCGAAAAATAAAACACGAATTAAATTTTTACATACTTTATTTATGATGTTATATCTAATTGTATACTAAGACATTAATAACAAAATAGCCGACTTTTTTCTAAAAATAATGATTCAACTATTACGTATGCTATGTTAAAAAAAAAACAAGAGTCTGAAATGTGTAAGATTATAAACATAGGTACTTAATAGTTATTTTCCTAACAAGTGCGGAAAGAGATATTTTCCCGCACGAAACTGCCGTTACCCGAACGACGCGAAGCGGAGTTCGGGTAAGCAGTTGAGTGCGGGAAAGACTCTTTCCGCACGAGTTAGGAACAATATTTTTTCTACAAGCGCTTATTTTAACACACCGATGAAATTCGATTTGATATATTCAAATAATTTCATACTAATGACATATTATGTTAATTCACATTCGTTTCCATAGTAACGTCGTCGGTGGCGTTCGGTGCATAGAGACATATCATTATTCAGTTTATTCTCTAATAAAAGCGTGCGGGAAAAATCCCCGCTATTTCATTACCGCACGCAAACGCGTGCGGGAATGGAATAGCAGGGGTTTTTCCCGCACTGTTTGGCAATGTGACTCTTTACGAATTGAAATGCGTGCGGGAAAAGGGTTGAAAGCGCACGCTTGTAGAAAAATTATATTTCCACTCTTCTCCCTATTTTGTTTACGAAATCCTTAATAGTTTCGTGTATGTCTATATGGTCTAATATGGCCTCCTCTATGGATGTAGCTAAATTTGTTAATCTTTCCTGGCTCATTGTTGAGCGCAGGTAATTTTTATAACTTTCAATTTAGAAAAGACCTTTCCGCGCGTGATACGGTAACTGGCATAGTTGGCAAAATTCGTAATGCTATGATGATGTTAGGACATACAGCTGTGTAATTGTTTAATTCTATAAATTCGAGAATTTTCACCACATCATTATTTAATTTTTTGAAAAAATACTGACTTGACATAATTTCTTCACACAAATCGTCGGCGTCAATATCCATTGAATCATTTGCTGCTGGTTTTTCCTGCAAACGATAACAGCTACTTCTTAATCGACTTTGATCTTGGTCATCACTTAGTTTAAACAATGTTGTGCCTATTGTAGCTACTTACTTATCGATACTCCACTACAAAGAATATGTTGTTGTATAAGTGTAAAAATAATTTCGATGGCGGAGCCTCTATTGTCTTCGCAAATAGTTTGGTCGCAAATAGTTTGGTCTTACCATAGAAAGGTTACGATTGGGTTTTCTCTTTCTAGACAGGGTCGACACAGAAAAACCTTCAGGCATAGGTCTAGCTGAAGTTGGCGAACAAATATTCATTAAAATCGACAATTTTTCAGTTTGTGTCAACAAGTTTGAATTTGCGTGAGCCTCAGCGAATTCTTGGGGTGTTAGTGTTAAAAATCTTATCTTCATCAAAGCGTCTCGGATGGTTGGTCGATTATTGGAATTATTATTGCCTGAAGTTTCTGAAAGGAAAAAATTCAATTTT
The DNA here is from genome assembly GCA_030704885.1 of Cynegetis impunctata. Taxonomy (NCBI): domain Eukaryota; kingdom Metazoa; phylum Arthropoda; class Insecta; order Coleoptera; family Coccinellidae; genus Cynegetis; species Cynegetis impunctata. The sequence goes on from JARQZK010004830.1 coordinate 3,976, forward strand.
GAAAAATTTTATGATCATAGAAATAACACTATCATTAATTTCATAGTAACTCAACATAATTAGAACTTAACTCAATCTAAATAAATAGAGTGTAAAATTTTATAAATATTACAAACAAGCAAACGAATAACATATTAAAATACACAGAAAACACTGGAGATTCAACGAATTCAACTGTAACAGAAGCTCAAAAGTCATTTGACAAAAATTCCTCAACACTATAGAAACAACCTTCCAATAAAACTTCCTTTAGAGTTCTCTTGAACTTTGTATTGTTCTCATTCTTATAGTTGGAAGGTAGTTTATTATATAATTTAATTGAAGTAATTTTGTGTTTTCATAATAATTGTCTCCAAGTGTCTGTCAATTATTAATATTCAATTGGTGCCATTCAAAATAAATTGTATCTGTACTTGTTTTTTAGAAATCCTGTGACAGATTCAGAAAATGGAACATTTTTCTTGTAAGTCAACCCTTTTTATGGCAGTGTTGTTTTGTCGAGCGTTTTTTTCTTGTTTTTCGATTTATTTTCTAGCGAGAGAAATTTTGGATTGAGCCGTTTGACATCTTCCATTATTTCCTTTTTTTCTTCATTTCATATTGCTTCCTTCTTTCAGATCATTAATAATATTTAATGCCCTTCATATCTCCTTCGAATTTGTTCTCATTTCGTCTTTTAGGTCCTTGGTTAAGTTAGTGATAAGTTTTTATATCTCAACCATATTAATATCCTCTGGTGGTGGCGATGATGTGCTTACGGTTGGTGATCTTGATGTTTTCTTATTGACTGAAAATATATTTGTTTCGTCCGGGGAAGATCTCTTCCTCTTCAGGTACTAGTCAACAGACCCCACGCTGTTGTTCCTTGGTTTTGAAGGTGTTATTTGGCTTTCCTTCTTGTCTGACATCAGAGGCCTCAAAAGGAAGTACAACGTCGATGGGGAAGTAACGCTGAAATTCTACTTAGTTCAAACCTCCGCCCACCAAGGGCACCAAGTCCCGCAACTAGTAAAACCTCCGAAATTATAGATAGAAATTTCCTGTTAAACTACGATTCTTTAGCCATCTGGCAACACCACGCCGGAACCGGCCAAGAGGTGGTTGCAGGGTAGAAAACTCTCTTATCTCGGCGATAATCTCCTGATGTTGTTTGTTTGGCTCCGTTATTATCCAGATTTTTGATTAATTGCATCTATTACCTTTACTCCTGAGTAGAGAGCTCGTTCTTATGAATACACTCTACACTGATCAGCTTATATTATTTGAAAATTCACTACACCTCGAGTTTTCATTGGTTAGATGCAGATGAAAATCAGATGTCTATTCTTTACTACAATGTTGCCAATTCTCTTCAACAGATTAAGGTTCAAATTATGAACTACGTTATAATTTAACATGATGAACAAAAACAATACTTGAATTTTATACATTTATTATAACAAAATTTTTTTTGTTACAATAAACGTAGTAAATTCAAGTTTTGTTTTTGGTTCATTATATTACACTGCTTATAGACTTACTGAAATGTTCTACAATGGGTATTAACAACAGGAGGATTGATTATTCAATCAGCAAATCGCACTTAGTAATTCACTTTATATTAAAACTCGTCTTTGAAACCTCATAATAATTAACTACTCCAAATAAGTTAATACTTGTAATATAATACCGTTCTGGTAATTATAAATACAACCCCCTGTTGTTGATACCCATTTTAGAACATTTCAGATATTGTATAAGCACTGTAATATATTTTAAGAATTAGTTTGTAACTAAATCTGATGAAGACACTGTGTTGTCGAAACAATTGTCATTTCATGTGAATATAGTGGAAATTAAGTTTCAATCAACATTTTTTCAATTCTAAATACATATATTTACTCACCAGTATTCAAATTATATATATTCATAGAATATCTTTGAAGTGCTGAAAATAATTCCAATTCTGAATTTATATCCAGTTCATCTTGTTCAAACATAGTTATTACAGTGTTTAATTCTGCTTCCTCAAAACTGCTCTCTACAAGTACTTCTTGAGTTTGGTTGCAAATTATCTGGAAAACTTATTTTAATATTGACAGATGATATTTAAATAACTTTTTTTCTACATTCAAGCCTTTATCCATGAGTATTGGTTCGTCAATTAATTTCCCAAATTCATAAGCTCTACAAGCATTTTTAGGACACAAATTTGAGCATAAATACTTCGTACACTCTTCAACTAAATGCGGTAACATATATTTTTTTGCACCATAACATAATCCACAAGCTTGATCAAAAGATGATAAGTTGATTGTGTCGGTATAGATATACCTGAAACGATTAATTTCAATATTCAATATAAAAAATGAGTAAATATAGTACCTTAATTAAAAGATGTACTAGTATCAATGCGAGTACTCACTCAAGCAATGCCTTAAATGCATCAGGTTGAACATCAAGTACAGCAATAGGATCTTTCTCAGCCATTCCTCCAAAGAACATGGCTTCAAAAACTGGACTTGACATGGCTAAAATAAGTTTGTGTCCTTCTAGTACCTGCTGATTGGGTTCAGTGCCTACAATAAATCGACAATCGCTCCACATTCCAGTTTCAAGCAAATATTGGCCTCTTTCTTTGATACTTTTTCTAGTGGTTTGCCAGTCACAAGCTGGTGGCGGTGGCACGCTCATATTGTTATTACTACTAGGTCGAAATATCAATCTAGGTATCCAATTATATTTTAAAAATTCACGATATATTTCATGTAGCAATTAATGAATTCAGTTGTATCAGGTTACTGGTTGGAAGTTCAAGCTGTCTAAAATATAAGATAGGATAAGATAAGATAACTTTATACAGTTTAGCACACGCCTAAAAAAGAATTTTCTTCTATCTATATAAAAAATAATGAAATTTAGAACACATATATAAAAATGTTAAAGTATATCAAATAAAAATGAAAATAAACATCGACTACAAACAAATCAACGTAACACGGTTAACAAATAAAAAATAAGAGAAATAGAGGAAAAACAAATTTGAATCAATCTCCAAAAAAATTTGCTTTTACAGATTTATTGACAATAATATCTGCTACGTATCTTGAATGTATTCATTGGAAGTAATCTTATACTATTAAGCAAGTTATTGAAGAAATATTTATAATAATATAGGTTTACCTCTGAAGCTTAAACTAGAAAATTTAAATTGCAATAGTTTTCGAATTTAAATTTCTATAGCAACCTCGTCAATTCAGCACCATAATGAATTTTGTTGGATTTTCTTCGTGAAGATTTGTTTTAATTGTTTATAATTTATCCTAGTTTCAGTAGTAATTTTAATTTTTTATCCTTCTGTGGGGTAAGTTAACATATTTGTACGTAAAAAATAAGTAAAAATAAGTATTGTAAGACAGGGATCTTTGGTGTCCGAGGTATTTAATTAGTTATCGCCGAAAACAAATACAAATAATCTAGGGAATGATAAGGTTTCGTTAGCAGATATTGCAGATTTACAAATTGAAATTTCAGAACATTGTAAACAGGCTAAAAATAATCAAGATACTGATATGATAATATGAATTATATATATTATCTCAAAACTTGTTAGTTAAAAAATCCAATTTCAGTATTATGGATTTAAAAAAAAAAATTATAATAATAATGACCAGGGATCATATTTTGTGTACATTGAGAGGAAATTTGGGAAATATTTATCCTCTTAAATTAGGAAAAAATTTATTTGAAAGTAATACTGCTAATCTTAAGATTAAAGGGAAAAGTAAATACAGGCTCGGACTGTTAATGAGGCAAATCTAGTTAGTAAAGAAATTGTGTGTGTCCCATGAAATAGGTTCTAAATGTGTTTAACTAACTCAGTTTCAAGCCAATTGGTCGTTCGGAACCGGCGTAAAATAGTAGGTCCCTTGAGATGAAAAAAAAGTTGAATTTGAAGATTGTGAAATATATATACCAGCTTATTCCATTACATTATATGGGTGTTATCCCAGATATAGATCCGAGCATTACGGAAGAAGAGTTTCTTAATTATGCGAAAGCGGACTCGGAAATAATAAAAGTAAGACGGCTGAAAAAGCGTAAAATTGACAAAGATAATAAAGTAGTTTATGTTTATTCTTATTCATATGTATTAACATTTAGTAATAAAACAATTCCTTCATTTGTTTCTTTATACCATAATGTGATTGAAGTAGTTCAATATGTCAGTCCAGTAATTCAATGTTTTAATTGTTTATTGAAGGCAAAAACAAATTCAATAAATGATAGCGGTACATAAGTATATATACTATGAAGCTAATATTTTATTAAAAAAGAAAAATACAATCATTCTGATTTAATTATGAATGATAGTGATAGTTATAATTGTCTATTTTTATAACATGAAATAATATATGAATGAATAGTAATCAGTCGATTGACTATTTGCCTTTGATGTTGGTAAGTTATATTGAATAATTAAGGAAACGTTGACACAAAAGGTAAGGTTTTATCGAAAGTTTCTTTCTTCAGATTATCACATTGAATCACATAATTATTAATCACCAATCAAGAGGCTATGGCTGATTACGATTCTGCTTTTTGAACTTTCATTATTTAAATCAAAATAAGACACATAGTAGCTCAAGAATGCTGAAAGAATTCACAGAACTCAAATGGAACGGCATTACGAATAACCTATTTGATTATTCAAATATATATATATATATATATATATATATATATATATATATATATATATATATATATATATATATATATATATATATATATATATATATATACAACCTCTTTCCACGGATTATTATTATAGCCAAGAATATTAAATTCTTCCTGAATATATTCTGAAATGTCTCGAAACTAAAAACAAGGTATGCACATGCTGATTCAACATACCGGTTATGAATAATATTACCCCATAGCATTATTACCATTTCCATACATGAAACTAATACCATTTATCATTAAATAAAAAAAAAAAACACTGGGTTTAGGAACAACTTGTTATATTTATTATTGAAAATTTGATAAAGTGTAAAAGATTAGCTAATATGTTGTGTATTTACATTTCATAAAATACAAAAAAACTTGTATACTTGCCGAAATCAAATGAAATACTTCAATTAGGAAATAATTATATTTACTATTATGATTATCTTCCTACTTTATGCAATATAGATTAAATACAATTGAATGATAATAAATGACTGAATATCCTACACAAAACTATAAAATATTTTTTGTTCTGCTGTGTATTCTAAATTATATATTTTCCAATATACATGTGACAAAAACATCTGAAAATGAAAATAAAGTATTACTTCTTTTCACACTTATTTTATATAATATTTGATATATTTTGTTACGAAGGAGTAAAATTTGACACACTATTATTTGGATTTGACATTGAGAATATAATAGAACGAATTGATCCATATGTAACTGATGTGCCTCTACTAAATGTGAACTGCACTCCATTTGATATAGTTTGGTCTGGATATATACCAAAACGATAGCAACCAGATTCATACCCCTCAACTCCAAATGTATATATCTGTAATACATAAAGAATCCACCATTAACATAATTAGCACACTGTTCAATAAAAAGTTTTCGTATTTATAGATGCTGATAAAATGTGAAAGTAAAGTGTTTGACAGTAAAAATAGTTTTTAAACAGTTATATAGAACAAGGTAATATGTTAACCATGACATGTTTCATTTTGTGGCACTGAGGTTAAATTTTGTTACCTTGAATATACAAATGAATATGTTTGTAACTTTTATCAATTGAAGAATTTTTTATTGTTTCTAATTCGACCTACTATCAAGTCAAAAAAGCTTTTAAAACAATATCTTAGAACACTTTAATTAGGTAACATTTTTTTTAAATTCGATTTTCAACCTTTAAGGTTTTATAGTGTTTTTGCTCAATTTGATCACTGCAAAAAGTGTAGCATAATTGATGAAAAAATTAGAAACTCACCTTATTCTTCTGTATATTAATAGGTCTACTGAATGAAATTTCAATGATTGAATCGTATTTAACTCTGCCTTTGAAATCGGTAGAATTCAACCTACTGCCATTTGCATCCCAGAGATGAATACTCAACTGTTCACCATAAAGATTACTTCGACAGTGTTCTACCGTTTTTATTTTAGATGGAACCTGTTAATATTTTTAGTTTGAATATTATTCTTTTATTTATTATTCATTATGGCAATACTAGATATATCAACTATAACGCACTTAACCTTCCATAAGCTTGTTTTTTTTGAGAAAAAATTATTGAATAAATGTAATCAGTACATATTTATTTAAATAAAAGATATTCAAAATATTTCAATCCAATTTGACAGAGTACCATTGAAGAAATACATATATCTGACTCTTACCTCTATTCCATGAATAACAATATTCTTGTCACAAGAGAACGTACAATCACATTCAAAGGTGCTTATGAACATAGGTATACTGCCATGCTGAATCCTATAACAATGGAATCTTTCGTCTATACCAAATGCCTACACAAATTTCAATTGAAAGTCATAATCCATATTTATTATTTTGTTATATTCATTTCAACTTTCTCTTACCAAATTTGGTGAATGAGAAATGTTAAGACGGGGTTTTTTGTTCCTGGACAGGGTCGACACAGAAAAACCTTCAGGCATAGGTCCAGCTGAACTTGGCGAACAAATATTCATTAAAATCGAGAATTTCTCAGTTTGTGTCAACAAGTTTGAATTTGCGTGAGCCTCAGCGAATTCTTGGGGTGTTAGCGTTAAAAATCTTATCTTCATCAAAGCATCTCGGATGGTTGGTCGATTATTTGAATTATTATTGCCTGAAGTTTCTAAAGGGAAACAATTCAATTTTGAAAAAATTTATGATCAAAGAAATAATGAACAAAAACTAAATTTGAATATACTACGTTTATTGTCACAAAAATACTTTTAAAACATGTAACACTGCGATTGCAATTTTGGTCACTAGACCATCATCGGGCAGATTTAATTAAGAACTGAATACAAAATTATAGATTTGCGCTTACGGGTGGGAAAGAATTATTGAATAAAATGTTCTTAGAAAAGTCGTTATTATTTGAATACACTAAATATAGGAGAATATATCAAGTCAATCTGGTCGTTCAGCAAGATATCTTTTGCATTATGATTGAGTTTAAAATTTTCTAATGATTCTAAGTAAGTAAGTTTGGTTCCTTTCGGTAATTTCTGCATGATTTGAAAATTATATATTTGTGGTAAATGGGTGGTGGTTTTCACGGCAATGATTTGAAAACTTTGAATCCGTTTTATTTTTCAAAAAGATTCTTGGTGTTCTTTAAATCTTGGCTTGAACGATCGACCAGTCTGACCGATATACACTCCTTTACATACAGGACAAATCAACTTATAAACTCCTGAACTTTCAAATTTTGAAGTGATATCTTTAGCATTGAATAAAAATCCTGAGAATTTTTTCTTAGGTTTGAAAGCAATTTTAATATTACATTTAGGTATGACATTAGCAACTTTTTCTGTTAGAGGACCAAAATATGTTAGAAGTGAATTTTTCCGATTTTTCTACCTTTAATTGAGGATATATGCTGTTGTACGCTAGTTGTCATTTTACTTGTATGAAAACCATTATTTAAAGCAATTATTTTTAATTAAATTTGTTACGGATAATGGAATTGAAAACGCTCTGTGGATCATTTACTTAAAAGCTGAATGTTTATAGGAAAGAGGATGATTTGAATCCGACGGAATACATATATCCGTGAAAGTTGGTTTTCTATATATAAGTATATCGAAACTCAAAGTATTATTATCCATGAAGTTTATCTGTCGATCCAATTCTTTTTCAATTTTGAACGTTATATTTGGGTGAATGCTATTAATATAATTCAAAAACTGATCTAATTGTCTCGCGGTGCCCTTAACACAAGCAATTACATCATTAACGTATCTATGCCAAAAACTTATATGTGATGCTTTTGTAGAATTGAATATTATGTTCTCTATATGTGACATGAAAATGTCTGCAATAAGCGGACTTAAGGGGGAACCCATAGCCAGCCCACTAGATTGTTCAAAAATTTTGTTATCAAACTGGAAGTAATTTTGACTAAGACAGTAGTCTTACTGGAAGTAATTTTGACCAGCAGATGAGTGTTTACCACTTGTCTTAGATATTTTGCAACAATCCACTATAGATATTATTAAAATAAATGATATTATTTTCTTATTAGATATATGTCTTAGTCAAAATTACTTACAGTTTGATAACAAAATTTTTGAACAATCTAGTGGGCTGGCTATGGGTTCCCCCTTAAGTCCCTTATTGCAGACATTTTCATGTCACATATAGAGAACATAATATTCAATTCTACAAAAGCATCACATATAAGTTTTTGCATAGATACGTTGATGATGTAATTGCTTGTTTTAACACGTTCACTGCCGGCTTGAATAGGTCAACCGACCCCCAGGAGCCAAACTGCGTTTATGC
>JARQZK010004831.1:0-12416 GCA_030704885.1 Cynegetis impunctata
CTTCTGAGTAATTTGTTTTTTCAATTGTCTGTTTATCTTGAGCCACTCGAAAGATATTCATGTTTTTATAATCCCTCACAATTTTCAAACGAAAATTTTCAAAACTTTTCTGTTAATTTGCGAAGAAGGCTTTGTATACAAAATTTCTTTACAAGTAGAAACTGTGTTTATTTGGTTTTTATGTCTCTCCATACTGAAAGGCCCTTCCGAATCTTTTCAAAATTACCGAACTACCTGACTACCAGTTTAGAATGGGTTTTTCCTGCTTTACTAGTTTGTAACCATCCTTCTATTTACCCTTTCTACACAATTTGTCATTTATTTATTTCTTGTATTCGATATAACGGAGAAACCTATTTATTAGTTAGCATCAAACATCTGAAGAAGATGAAGTTTCTCGGAAACGAGGGTCATGCGTTATTTTACTTTGTGTATATAAATAAATATGTAAATTGTTTCTATAAACCATTGTTTTTATATCTTCATTAATTTGTATCCGCCCAATCAATTAAAAAGAAATAAATAAACAAAGTTGCCAACTTTTAATGAAATTTTGTTTGCACAATCTTCTACACAAGTTAACAAAAAACTTTTGAAAAATTCCGTTTGAAAAGTGTGAGCGGTTATAAAAACATGGATATCTTTCGAGTGGCTCAAGATAAACAGACGAAAAACAAATTACTCAGAAGACATGCGATTATAACACCGTCTATTTTTTTTCTGCCTGAGCTACCCGATATAGCCCGCATTAGGATGTAGACTTGGACGCAAAAACATGACGCAATCCCACTGTACTATAAGTTTAATTATTTTTTTGATCATTTTATAACTATTGCATTTTCTCAAAGAACGGCGCTACTATTTGGTGAAAAATTTATTCAAATCGGATCACCGCCTGAGAAAATATTCAGTCAAAACTTAGGAAATGTTTAAGCTACCTATGCGTTAAATTTGCGGCGCAGTGTATTTCGCAAGTAGCATGACTTCCAATGACAAAAATTGGAATTTTTTGACTTTTGAAAGAAAAAAACCACGAACAGTATACCGTTTTCGAAAGAGCATTAAATGGGCTAGTTTTTAACCCTTCAGTGGTGACGCCCGGTCTGACGAACCGACTGAAATTTCAAATTTAATTTGGTATCATATTTCGCGAAGGCGCCAGTTCGCCGTCCGTATACCTTTCGGTCAGTATGCAACAAGTGTTAGTGCGGAGTGGTCACCTTGTGCGCTCTTTACATTTCGCTTTAGGAGAAATTTCGGTCTGGTAGACCAACGTCACTGTTTGTGTTATAAAACAGTAAATTGTTAGGAAATCTGCTAATCGATTTTGCTGGTAAGAATTTATTAGAATTTGACTGTTATGACAGTAGTTACATTTATTTTTATTTTTAGAAAGATGGGAGACTACGAGCAAGAGCAAAGACGGCTGGAGTTGCTTATGGAAGAGGCACTGAATGACGAATCTGAGACCTTGGTTTATGACGATGAAGTTGACGAGAATGAAGAGGACCATCTTGAGACAAATGACGAAAGTTCTGATACGGAGCAGGAGTTTGAAGTCGACGACGACCGAGACGACGACCTAGAAGTAAGACCTGGACCACATTTTATGGGGAAAGATAAGAAAACAATATGGAAAAAAGCACCGCCCCTCCAATGAATGTTAGAACAAGGGCCAAGAATATTATTAGAATGAAGCTGCCTTCTGTGAAGCCTGACCTCCGAGAACTCCGAGAGCCTCTGGAAATATGGAGGCAGTTTTTTGATGACGACATGATAAATTGTATAGTAGTTCATACAAATGAATACTTGCAGTCGGTAGCTGAGGAATATGGTCGAGTAACCTATACAAGACCTACAGACAAGTTAGAAATTGAAGCCCTTTTGGGCTTGCTGATTTTTGCTGGAGTTTCTAAAAGTAACCATACAAACGCGGAAGACCTATTTAGGACCAATGGTGCCTCTCCAGATATTTATCGAATGACAATGTCGTTGCAAACGTTTTCGTATACTACTACTGCGTTTTATTCGATTCGATGATATTGTAACTAGGGATGCCAGACGTAAATTGGATAAATTGGCCCCAATTAGAGAACTCTTCGAAAAAGTTTGTAACAAATTGCAAAAACAACTTCAATTTATCGCAACAGGTAACTGTTGATGAAAAACTCGAGGCATTTCGAGGTAGGTGCGGCTTTCGGCAATATATGCCCCTAAAAACCCAATAAGTATGGAATCAAGATTTTGCCTTATGTGACGCAAAGTTATTCTACACATATAACCTGGAAGTTTATGTAGGTAACCAACCTGAGGGGCCCTTTGCTCAGAATAACAGCGCAATGTCGGTGGTTGAAAGGTTGACTGAACCAATATATGGTAGTAATAGAAATGTTACAACCGACAGATGGTTCACGAGTATTGAACTAGCAAAGGAATTGCTTGATAAGGGATTAACAACTATTGGAACAATCCGAGCCAATAAAAAGGAGCTTCCTCCTGAATTTGTTTTCAAAAAAAAAAATTACCGACCCATTGGTTCCAGTATGTTTGGATACAGGCAGGACTGCACTTTGGTTTCTTACATTCCAAAAAGAATAAGAACGTCCTTCTTATTTCTACTTGTCATGACGATGACCAGATTAACTTGCAAACAGGCAAGCCTGAAATAATTATGGATTACAATGGGACCAAAAGTGGTGTAGACACCGTTTGATCAACTTTCATCGAATTACAACTGTGCAAGGACCACAAGAAGGTGGCAAATGGCTGTTTTTTTATAGCCTAATAAATATTTCGGGCATAAATTCCCAGGTAATATCTTCCATCAATAAAAAAGAAAAAATTGTAAGAAGACGTTTTCTTGAAAATTTAGCGCTTAGTTTAATTGATGGTCATCTGAGAGTACGTGCCAATTCTAACTATTTGCCCAAATTGACACGCCTAAGGAATTTGTGAAATATGTGGGATGCTACCACCACAGGAACCATATGAAGGAAGACGAGACATGTTGGGAAGGTGTGTGCCCTGCGGGTCTAAAAAAAATAGGGAAGACGAAATATTGCTGTAAAAGGTGCAAAATATTTTTATGCATGGAACACGTGACAGTTACATGTGCAAGTTGTTACGATTTACAAAAATGTTCAAGAACAATAAATAAAAAATACTTTTTTATTTTTAAAAACGTAGGTGTCTTCGATTATGATTTTGTTCTGTTATCATAAAAATAATTATGTTTGTTTCATTTATTATGTTAACTTAATGTTTACTTGTTTGAAATGTGTATCATAATAGCCTTCAATGAATAACGAAGTTTTATTTATTAAATCTTAAATAAATTTCACGAATTTGACAATATTATATCCATAAACATTTTTTGGTCTATCAGACCGACGTCATCGTTTGTGCGACAACTACACACGTCACCACTCAAGGGTTAAGAACATTTGCTGATTCTCTCTGGTACAATATTTTTTCACAGTAAATAGTCAAAATTTACCTAAGGTTTTCGGATTTAAATTAAATGGCAATAACTTGATTTTTTTTTGTGGTAAGCGAGCTAGTTTTTAATGAATTGATGGGTCGATTGTCTCAACTATATATTTATGATAGCACAAAAAAAAAACACCATGAGTTAGAACTTATTTATAATCAAAACAGGCGAGAAAATGACTAAAAAAGTATAGATTTAAAAAAAAAAAACATAAGAGTGGCAATATCTCGAAAACCAGAAAACTTTTACTAAGGTCATGCTGATGTTATCTGATTGACCTGAAGCCAATCTAGCTCCAGTGTCACTCTGGCGTGTTATTTACGGGACACCCTGTATATATATATATATATATATATATAATATATATATATATATATAATATATATATATATATATATATATATATATATATATATATAATAATATATATATATTTAAAAATATATAGAAAAATATATAAAAAAATATTAATATATATATATATATATATATATATATAATATATATATATATATATATATATATATATATATATATATGTATATATATATATATATATATATATATATATATATATATATATATATATATATATATATATATATATATATATATATATAGTTGATAGAATCGCGTCGTTACTACGTGATAATTTAACATGATGAACAAAATATATATAACAATGCGATTGCAATTTCGATCACTAGACCATAATCGGGCAGATTGAGTTATATTTTTTCAAAGTATTTTTGTGATAATAAACGTAGTAAATGCAAGTTTTGTTTTTGTTTATCATATATATATATGCATGGTATAGCTATAACGTAAAATAATCGTGAATAAACAGCAAGATTTACAGTATACGTGTCCAAGGAGCGGTCGATACCTGTGACCCAACATAGTATTTTCAGCACATCCCCTCGCACACGTGATGTATATTTAAAATATTTAGTAGGCAAAATTTCCATTGTTGACCTTGATCCTTCCCAGAAGTGAGAATACCCAATCCGCAGTCTAAATCATTACCTAGAAATTTGTGCAGTGCTAGCACACTCATATACCATAATATCTGTTACCAATTCACCAGAAAATCGTTTTAGTAGGTGTAAGAATTGAGGAAAAGTGATACTACTAAACATATCATAGTACTTAATATGCGGGACACAACGAATTGTATTATGCGTCATGGGATTGAACAGAAAATGAAGAGGTGAGTCAACTCGGACTCAGGGAATGCACTTGAAACGTTGAACTCGTTTTAAATCACGCTAAGTGTTTTGAGATGGCGTATTCAGGTAACTAATATAATTTATTACCAATCCCTGAAATTACGCTCTTTGCCTGAACATCTAATTAAGCAAATTCAAATTTTAATATCATAAACAGTAGACAGCAATCATAATAATAGGAATTAAGGAAAAATGGCACAAAAATCACTATTTCCAAAATTATATATGAATTCAAGCTTAAAATATAATTATATCGAGAGAAAATATATTTGTACAAGACTTAAAACTGCTTTAACATTTTTTATACTTGATGACACTAATACTTTGAAGCTGTAAACAAGTCAACTTTCACTCGATTCATAAGTAAAACTTTTGTTTGTTCGGAAAATCAAAAACAACGCTTGAGCAGTAGAGCTCCGTCACTTAGGACATATTTTCCGTTCATTTTCATTCTTTTTTTCATGAAAATGCTCAACCCTTAAAATTAAAAATATTGAAGGGACTGTGGAGCTAAGCAAGTTCTTGAAACCTACGAAAACACATGAAATATATACATTTGAATAACGGTGGATAAGGAGAATATTTGAAACCAACAAAAGGCATTTCTATAATATTAACTGAATCTACTTTCGAAATATCAACCATCTAACTAAATCTGGCGGAGTTGTGGAGTACAGGTGAACAAATCCTCAAAAACTATGAAAAAACACGAAATCTAATAAAATGACGTGATATAAATTGAATCCACATACGAAATATCATCCTTTTAATTCAATCTAAAGGAGCTGTAGAAGTGCGCAAGTCGTCAAAAACCATGGAAAATAATAAATCTCTACATGAAAATGACGTTATTCAGGAAACAAAGTGTAAGTATAGCTCTAAAAGGAACTTCCCTTAAATCTCAAAATTGTGGCCCAGGAGATGTAAAACGACTTTAAAAACTGCTCCTACACCTCACTGTTGATGTTGAGTGTTGAATTCCGATTAAGTGCAATAGTCTATTATTTTCAGGAAAAATACGATAAAAATCCATACAATAGAAACCTATGACTGGTAGATTAAAAAATATATTTATGATCCATAAAACTAAAGAATTCTACATTCCTTAAATAATTAAATTGATTATTGGAAAAGGAGCCAGTAAACAAAATTTATTTATGAAATTTAAAATCATAAAATCCTTGTTTTCTCATACAATTTGCTTACTTATTGGATACAGCACTATACCAGTAAATCACCCAAGAAGAAGGTCTCATCATTTGTTGTCATTATTATTAAGATTTGTTTACTTCAACATAAGTTGAACCGCAGTTTCTTTGTCATAATGCTGCCAAGATATATTTGATTCTCTATTGAACAATAAAACGTTATGAAATTGTCTTCAAAATAAGGAATAATTCGGATTTTAACCTTGTGATCACCAAGTCGAACTCCTAAGGGCGGCCGCACATCTACTACAATCGGATCCGATTGTCTGAAACGATTGTCGGATCAGGGCATCTGACGCTCAATTTCTTATACTTTTATACGATCATATCGCACACCTACGATCCGATATCGGATCGGACGTCCGACTCGGATGCACGAGCAGTGCGTCCTACCAATCGGACCGATTAAAAGTCTGATCCGACTACCGGAAGGCAAGCCGTGCATTGTTTTTGCATAGTCTACCGCAACATACGATTATTTCTTTCAGGTTTTGACAGGGAGTATAGAAAAAGGAATTGTCAAACCATGTGCGACACTGAAAATTTGATTACCACGGTAGAAAAATATCCCTGCTTATGACATTCAAATAAAATCGGACGTATTTTGTCGGCAGTGTACGCTAGTGGTCCGATTTGAAATCGTTTCAGACAATCGGATTCGATTGTAGTAAATGTGCGGCCGCCCTACATAGTGATATAATTGTTCAGTGAATATAAACCTATTTCATATTTGGACTACATTTTACTAGTGGCTGTATTTGACGTTGCAGATTTGGTTATTACAAAATATACATATGTCATCGTAGCAGTATCTAGTTACCAGAGATACCGAGTATAGTTTAAAAGATACTAATTATTCAAGTGTCCGAGAAGCTATAAAAATAATTCGAAAAACGTATGAGCAGGCGGGAGCTCCGTCACCATGGTCGTATTTTTCACTCATTTTCAACAGTCGTATTTTATCCGAAAATAATTAACTATTGCACTCAGGGTTGCTCACCTTTTTCCGAATTCGTACTATTTCTCCCGACTCCCGATTTTTAATTTTTAAATAATGGAGTCAGATATTCGAAGCAATGCAGTTGGTGAAGATATTTACAAAGGTATTATTAATACTTATAAGTAATGGTTATTTTGAGAGAATTTTTTCAATAATTATTAACTTATGGAATGAGAAGCGAAATAATCTGAGCATTCCAATAATAAAGGTCTAGTTGTGTGTGAGAATGAACTATAACATGAATTATTGTAGCGAATTTTTCGACTTTGTCACAAAGTCTTACCAAAGAGCTTTACTGAAAAGCTGTGAAAAATACCAAATATGATTTTGAATTTAATGATAGTAATAATAATAATAATTTATATATTTAGAAAGACGTTGTGATGAATAAAAATGTATAATATATGTTAATTTATCAAAAATTTCTGGTGTACATTCCTCACTCCAGTCAACAGATCGAGGAAAAACTTTTCATAAAAGCATCACAATACAAATACTGCGTGATATTGGGAGACTTCAATGTGAACCCCCACATAAGGGTACAAATTAAGAATTTTATAAGAACCTCTGACTTCACCCAGATAGAAACACCCCCAACATTTATAATGCCGAATAACCAAAATACTATGCCGGACCTGTTCCTTTGCACCAAAAATATCAGACATAATATACAAAGCATCCACCTCACTCCAGACCTATTAGGCTAGGACATCTTGCAGTGGAATTCAGTATAAATTTAATCAAAAAACCGTTGGAAGTATACTGAAGAAAACTAAGCTACTATACAGTAAGTGCAATATAGAAGAAGTGAACCTGCAGATCTGCAGGCAGGTGATAATCCGGATATAGAAATCACTCAGGAATACATAATAACTTCCACAAACAACAATCTAATGAGAATAGTTAGAGAGCACACCACATCAAAAGGAAATTCCATAGCAGACACTTTCGCCATACATCCTGAAATTGATAAAAGTTAAAAAGCAGATATATCGGGAAATTCAGATAAATAATGATCAACCAGTTATAAGAGAAATTCAATGAGCTGAACAAGGATATTCCAAAAATTAATTCTCCGCAATACCGATCATATAAATATCTTGAGGCATGCAAGGAATAGAAGGAAACAAAGCGTCGCTCCTTACTGGAATACAATAAAGAAGCTCTCCAGGTACAAAGACAACATAATACAACGGAACCCATTCAGGTGGATGGCAAGACGTTAAAAACACAGATAAGAAGATTCGGACGCCTGCGTTCGCAACTCATTTTAAAAAGACATTCGAACAGAGTAACAACAGCGAATTTGACCCAGAGCAAAAAATATATATACTCAATGGTACCAGAATGATTATCAGAACACACGAGTAGAAAAGTATAATTGAACCAATAACGAAGACGAAATATTTCGAGGCACTTTAACATGGGAAAAATGTGGCCCCTGGTTTCGATAACTTACCAAGACAACTCCTGAGAACACTAGAAACATTCAGTACATCTAGAAATAATGAGAATATAATTAATTTTCTGTCTCCTCAATTCACATTTCCCAAGATTATTTAAAAAGGAATATTAATTACATCCATAAAGCTAAGACAGATTCAAGAAACTATAGACCAATCACCTTACTCTCGGTGATGGGCAAAAATTTCGAAAAAGATATTGAAAAATAGACTAAATAAAAGTCTGCGAAGACCAACATCCCCTATACCAGTTCGGATTCAAAAAAACACTTCAACTATTCATCCACTAATTATCCTCACTTCCAATATTCAAACTTATACAAAAAAAAGGGAATCATTCCGCTGCAATTTTCATGGATATAAAAACGGCCTTTGATAGTGTCTGGCACGTAGGTTTTTTAAATATAAGTTATGTCAGCTACAATGTCCAATATATCTAGTAAAGCTAATAGACGAGTTTCTATCTGATCGAACCATTCAAGTGAAAGTCAAGGGATAGTACTCAGAAGAATTTACTCCACAACAAGGCCTACCTCAAGGCTCCCCTCTTTCACCATGCCTCTACAACCTCTTCTGTGCGGACATATACAGTCATCTCCCCGAAAATAACGTACAAATAAACAAAAAAGCTACATATTACAATTCGCAGATGACACGGCCCTAATATCGCATGGTGGTTCAAGGAAGGAGTCTATTAAAAACTTCAAGAGCTGACAAACAAAACACAGCATGGATGCGGATATGGAGAATTCTTCCTAACCCAGCTAAATCGAATTTTATCATATTCAACCACAAGATAAGCGAACATTCTCCAACGGTCAAGCTCAACAATGTAACTCTACATCCAACAAGCAAAGGCAAATATCTAGGAATTCAAATAGACAATAAGCTCAACTTCAAAGCCGAAACAAAATTAAAGAAACAAGCCACAATAACCAGAGCAAAAACACTTCAGGTCACTAACCTACAAAAATGAAGGAATAAGCATTGGCACTGCGAGCAAAATCTACAAAATGATATGTAGGCGTCTATTGGAATACGGACACTCACTATTTCTAAATGGAAGCAAGGCAATACTGAAGAACATAGAAATAGGGGAAAGAACCAGCTTTCGCCAAATAACAAAACTACGAAACCCAAACAACCATCGTCATAACCCATCAATGAATTGCTGCATGAAGCCACACAAATAGAGCCGATAATCGATAGAATGAACAGACTCAGCAAAAAATTCATCTCTATCATAAATAACAGAAATATCATCCAACCACTTCTCCATCAGTACAACAGGGAAAATCCACCGAGGAGGAGGCGGCCGGCCACCCCTCTGTTCGATCACCTATGTGAACTATAATACAAAAATAAACTCGCACTATGCGAAATAAATAAAAATATAATATAATTATAAAATTATTGTAACTGGCTGGAAGACTTAGGTCGATAGCCCTTTGGAAGTTTCCAATAAATATTATCTCTCTCTCTCTCTTTGACCCAAAATGAAATTACTATTTAAATTTCATAATTAATCATTCAAATCTATTGATTGTTTACTGAAAACATTCAAAAATTCGTATGTATGAATAAGGATAAGTATATATTCCAACAACGAGATGCGGAAGTAGGTTCTAAATCCGTTAACGATTTTCGAGATTTTTTTTGATGTATATAAAACATATTACTATATAGTTATTATATATATATATATATATCTATATATTATAAAATATATATATATAAAAAACCGTTGCTTTCCTGAGGACATGAAAACTGGTATATATGCAAAACAATTTGTTGTGATAATTAAAAATTTGATGTTTCTTGTTATATCATAATTGGAACGTTATATGAAAAACACGTTGGCAGCAGAGCTCCATCACTGAGGCCTTTCATTTTGTTCTTCATTACATACAAATTCTCAAGCCCCTAAGTTAATAAAAAGGGCAGTGGAGATGAGAAAATCACGGGAAAAACATGAACATTGATGAAACTATTAAAACGCACTTTGTTAACATCAATTCAATTCACATACTGAACTTCAACTCTCTGCAGAAGCTGTGAAGTTACAAAAAAAATGTCTTCATTTAAAAAAAAGTATATGCTGCCAAAAAACAATTTCTTTAGAAAAATTTATTTCACGTTCAAATTTTCAACAAACTAACTCAATTTTTAGAGGGTTTCGGATTGCGATAATCTTTAAAACGTTGCCTTTTTAGCTCCATACACACACCAAAAAGCCTTGGAAGTCTGAATTACGAAATGCTGTTCATAACTAATAAACCCTTTTTTCCACTGTTCTGAAAAATTTACTCTTTTACACCTACTCGCTCATAGCTTGAAGATCCTACATTTTTTTGTTCTTGCACAATACGAGACTTCAAATTTCAGCTTATTAGGATATATTTTCTGATGGGGACCACTGGAGATGCCAAAGTGTATCGCGAAGAAGTAAAAAAATATATACATATATATATATATATATAATATTATATATATATATATATATACTATTAACTATAGTATATATATATATATATCAACCGTTGCCAGACGCTCCCGATTTTTAAATCAAAATTAAATGTCCCGCGCGGGACAGGCTCAGTCCCGCTTTTCGGGGGAAAAGCTCGACCGTGCGTTTTTTCTCCCCAGATGAATACTAAATGGTTCGTCATGCCAGAAATAAATGTTCTGTAAAATTAATGAAAGCAGAATTACTCATCCAGTTCTAATCTGCAGCTATTGTGAAAGTTCTTCATCTTTATTAAAGAGAAAAAGGAAGCTTTAAAAGAAGTTAAGTCTTCACAGAAATATCAGAAATAAGTAATTCTTATAAATCATTATTCTTTCATTGTGAGTTGCAATATGTAAAACTCACTTCTCGCATTAAAATGTTTGAAACGCCACATTTTCTAAGAATAAAACTTTTTTACTTTGATTTCTGTTTTCTTTATTTTTTTGTATTCAGAAGACAAACAAGACTCAACTACCTAACGATAGGGTAAGTCTAATTGCAAAATATCAATATTTTTAATTAAAATAAAACTTTCTATGGCTAATGTTTGGCTTATCTAATTGTCAATGCAAACGTATTTGAACTCAAATAAAAACAAATATTTAAAAACTTCTGATTATATAGGGTTTTTTTCATACTATGTCCCGCTTTCGGATGAAAAGAAACCCCGCTTTTTGCACTCAAAAAGTTTTCAAAAATCTCGACTTGGCAAAAAAAAAATCAGGCAACAACTGATAATGTTATATATTATTACTATATACTATATATATAATATTATATATATATATATATATATATATATATCTATATATATTTATATAGTATATAATTATAGTATATATATATATATATATTATATATATATATATATTTATAAGCGTTGCCAGACTGTCTGTTCATTTTCGGCCTAAAGGCAATGGTTTTTTACTATTTTCGGAAAAAATATGAAAAGGTAATATTTCGAACACCTATATAGGTATTGAACAGATAAGATGAATTCATATCTTTCGACAATATGTGATCAAGCATGTACATATATATTAGAAATTATTTTCAATTTTCATCATTCCAATTTCGTTCATGAAAGTAGGGAAGGAAAAGGCGAAAACGGTTTTAAGGCGTTCAATAATCAAGGTTTTGTTATCATACCGGAAGGTGTGGAATGTAATGCAGTCGATAAAACACCGTTCACATGACGGCCATTAAAATAGGCAATTCGGCGGTTCACGAACCAATCATAACTGTTAACATGTGGAAAATATCCTGCAGGCTATTTAAGTTTGGAATCCTTATCGAGTTTTGTTTGGAATAAATGTTGATATTTCTGTACACCAGTTTTTTGCATTTTAGCTTATGCTGCAATGGTGAAAACTAATGTAAATCCCCTTTGCTCTTCAACGAGTGAAAATTTCAAGTAGTTTTGTTTTTACTTTCGATACAATAACAATAGTCTATCATTTTCTGGGAAATTGGGACTAACCAGAATATCTCTCAAAAGACCTTCATCAAAAAAAAAT
>JARQZK010004832.1:0-12371 GCA_030704885.1 Cynegetis impunctata
TCTGTCCATAATTATAGCGAGCGTGCAGTATGTGGCTTCTGATTGTTCGAAGCTCGGAAATTATACAATATTCAATAATTGCACAGTCGTCACAAAGATATATCTAGATGATTTTTATATAACTGCACAAACATAATATCAAAGGAGGTGCTAATGCTTAGTAAATTTCATGAATACTTAAATACGTTTAAACGAAGACTTTTATTCAATTCTTTTATAATTTTCGTAGGCCCCTTGGGGGGGGGTGGGGTGGATTGATCCCCCCTATCTACGCCACTGGGCGGAAAATAACATCTAAATTGAATGCTTCTTCAATTTTAAGTTATAGAATGTGCGCCTACAGTTTTCAAACGAAATAACAAGAGGAATATGCAGTATAAATATATATATATATATATATATATATATATATATATTTATATATATATATATATATATATCTATAATCTAACTTCAACAAATTGAATTCTGTTGATATTTAAAATTAAATAAATTAAACTTGTACTTGAGCTATATCTATTATCCATATGTTAGGATTAGGTATATGATTTATAACGTTAGACCTCTAAAAACAGAAGTAATGCAATTTTTAGTCGTATTTTATATAAAAAATAATAATAGACTATTGTAGCATATCGAAAATCAACAGTCAGGTGCGGAAATAGTTTTTTTCTATCTTAGACATTCTAGATATTGATTTGATTTGATTGGAATTGGATTGGAAAAATAAACCCAAATTTATACCTATATATATATATATATATATATATATATATATATATATATATATATATATATATATATATATATATATATATATATATATATATATATATATATTATATATATATATATATATATATATATATATATTATATATATATATATATGATGTATGATTTTTTGTTGATAATATACTTCCGGTTGTACCGGAAATAGACCCTAAGTCGCTTATTTTAAATAGGATACCCTATATATTATTACATTTTTGGATTCTACTTAACATTCTAGGCAGATTCTATGCATCATGTCATATACCTAAGTCTAAGCGTTTTTGACATATTTAGTCAGTTGTTCCTATAAGTGAGCCTTTTTTACTTACTTTGGGTTAGATTCCTTGTTGAAAAGGACCTACTTTAATAGATTTTGTATAATATTTGGATAACTAGTCATACAGGGTGTGCAAAAAATAAGATCTAAAATGAGATTGAGAAAACATACAAAAATCAATTCAACTTCTTTCGAGTTTTTTACATTACCGTAAAAAAACGTTCAGATAAACAAATTGATGTTGTGTGTATGCATATGTAGTAAGTAATAAACGAGTATAACGATGATTTGAAATTCAAATACGATCGTCGCTATCCTAGATCTAATTGTTTAACGATTGAATGCAAAATTGCCATATAAAAATATCAAATTGGCAATATTTCGAAAACTTCAAATTTTAGGTGAAGATAACCTCATACAAAGTTAACTTCTTTTTAAATGCTTAATACTACAAAATAAAGAATATGGGGGGTTTCCATTTGAAAAAATTGATTTTTGTCAGTTTTCTCAATCTCATTTTCGATCTTATTTTTTACAAACCCTGTATAACTAGTTATCCAAATATTATTCAAAATCTATTAGAGTGGGTCCTTTTCAACAAGGAATCTAACCCAAAGTAAGTAAAAAAGGCTTCCTTATAGAAACAATTGATAATTATATTAGGGCTTGCAATCGTCGTTTTTGACATAAAAACCTAAATATGTCAAAAACGCTTAGACTTAGGTATAGGACATGATGCATAGAATCTATCTAGAATCTTAAGTAGAATCCAAAAATGTAATAATGTATAGGGTAATCCCATTTAAAATAAGCGACTTAGGGTCTATTTCCGGTACAACCGGAAGTATATTATCAACAAAAAATCATACATCAGATGCATTTTGCGCCATAGGACTTACCTGCAAAATTTCATAAATATTCTCCTTTTCGTTCGAAAGATATTTACTTGGTTCCATACCTTAACGCAACCCTGTATATATATATATATATATATATATATATATATATATATATATATATATATATATATATATATATATATATATATAGGTATAAATTTGGGTTTATTTTTCCAACCGCAACCATTTTCACGTAGACATTTCTTATTTTCATATATTTATTTTTTCCGGTACATATTGGCAATTCTAAAGGCTGCCATTCAACCAAATGAGCTGAAATTTGTTTTCTTGGTTTTTCGAGTCAAAACGAAACTATCAATTTGGGTAAATTTTTTTTCAATTATGATAATAGTAATAGCAGTTTGCTATTTGAGCGTGACTATTAAAAAAGAATCGCATCTCGACGTGATGCATTTCGTTAGAAAAATACGACCTAAGTGATTGAGCTGTTCACAAGTGTTTTCATTTTATCGATGGATACTTCATGATTGATTTGATTCCCCGTCAAAGATATTAAACACAATATTAAAAATTAACCATAACATTTACTAAGAAAGTTACTTATGAGTATATATTTTTGAAAGGTTAATTCCAATTTCTGTCTTTTGAAATATTTTTTTTGTAAATTAGAAAAGGTCAAATCCAGAAAATTATTTCGAAGAACTGTTTCGACCAAAATCATATAAGTAGTGTTTTTCAATAAGAGGAACCTGATGTTGAAAGATTATATTTATAATAAGGTGCCATGGTTTGATAACAGTGAGTTGATCTGACATTTCACAAGTCATTACAGCTTGTTAAATGCAGCGATACACGGTAGAACAGCGTGCTTACATTGTGAAAACTTATTATGAAAATGAGTCTTCTGTCATAAAGACGGTTCGCCGAGTTCGTGATTACTTTGGTCCCCATAACCGCCCAACAGAAAAAACCAGTCGCGGTTTTGTGCGTAAGTTTGAATCTGACGGATCTGTCCAAGATGTGAAGTCTCCAGTTCATGAATATGCATGCCATTCTATGAAAAGCATTGCAGCGGTTCGTGAAAGTGTGGCTGCAGATCCAGAAATGTCTTTTCCACGACGTGCGCAGCTCTTGGCTTTCAGCAAAACCACAACGTGGCGAATTTTAACAAAAGATTTGTCTCTCCAATACAAGATACAGTTAACTCAAGAATAAAAGCCAGCTTAGCACTTGCAGCGCCGTACGTTAGCTAATTGGATACTCCGAAATCAGCCTGTTGATATTGACTTTTGCAAGAGGACATTTAGTGATGAAGTCCAATTTCATTTAAGTGGGTATGTAAACACACAAAGCTGTCGTATTTGGGGCAGTGAAAATCCAAGACGCATCCACGAGAAGCCTATGCACTCCCAACGTGTGACTGTTTGGGATGGGGGCATAATAGGACCATATTTTTTATGAAAATGAAGACGGGCAAGCGGATTCTTTCAAGTTAACATTATGTGGTTTCAACAGCACGGTGCGACAAGTCACACGGCCTGAGAAACAATGGTTTTATTGCAGACGAAATTCAGAGGAAGAATCCTATCGTGAAATGGTGATGTTAACTGACCGCCAAGATCGTGCGACCTAACGTCCCTCGATTATTTTCTGTGGGGCTATGTTTAAAGTAAGGTTCACGCGAACCATCCAGGAACCATTCCGGATTGAAATCACGAGTTTCGGAACATAATTCGAGAAATTCCACCACAAATGTGTAGCGACGTAATCTCAAATTTTGCCAAAAGAATTGTGTCATGTCACAAAAGCCGTGGCGGCCATTTGACAGATCACACAATTGTGATAAGTTATCATAACTTTACTGTAAGAATATTAAAATCATCTAGTTTATTTTGTATTTTATTTACTACCAAAGCCCGGTACCTCTTGTTGAAAAATCCGATACATCAATCCAGTCACCTTTTCCAAAATTATTTCTTATCAATCACTGTATAGTAAATTTCACGTATAGGGTCCAGATTTTCCTTCTTACCCGCCATCTGACATCGCTTCTGGTTACGGACCCTTATGGGATCCCCACCACTGTCTCAGTGCCGCTGCTGTTGCCGCCACTGGTCAGAACCATCCCTCGGCTGGATTAACTAATTATCCAGATATACTCAGTGCAGCTTTCAATTCTGAACTAGGTAAGTAAACGAAATATCTGCATCTATTGATCTATTCAATTAAACTGATGTGTTGAAGGGTTACTAGACGATATAAAAGTTAAACTAAAGGTTGACAATTCGTGCTTACATTCTTCTAAACTTGTTCGTCTTGTCGGATGCGGGAGTAGTTTTTTTATCTGTTTTTAACCCTCTGGACCACCATTTTCGAAATTTTTCTGATGTCTGGCATCTCCAGCGGCTCCCTTTAATCCAAATTTACTGAAATTTAAACATATTTAAAAAGGCAAAGTTCCGCCTGTTCGCCAGTTGAATGTAAAGAACTTTGCAAAATTGCGAACCAACTTTGAAAAGTTGCACTTGTTTTGAGAAAGGCTAATTAATTTTAATGAATGTGCACTAATTTTGGAAAATATGCACTAATATTGAGTTGTCCACATGATTTTCAATTTTGCGGACCTCTTATGTAGAATTGTATACTATTTAGGCATCTGAAGAATATTATTGACTATCACTGAGGCACTTTTTCAATCAAAGTGAGAAAATGATAGTTGCCAAATTTTACATTTGGATATTTTCTTAGTATGGCCTCGTCAGCAGTGTGGAGGAATGGTGTCAAACAGACTGTCCAGAAACGGTCCCCATCACCACGGTATCACTTCCACGAAAAAGCCTAGAAGAAGGGTGGCTACGATGGCCCAGAGGAGGGCAGCCAACATAAGAGAAAGAAGAAGAATGTTCAACTTAAACGAAGCCTTTGACAAGTTGCGACGTAAAGTGAGTTTTCATCATAGTAAAAATATCATAGTTGAAGAAACTATTAAACCAAAATTTTAATATTATAGTCCCACAAAATATTGTTCAACAACTTAATTTTATATGTCATTAAAAACAATAATATCAATTTTTATTCGTATTTTCACAGAAAATAACAGACTTTTACTGTATCGAAAGTCAACAGGGAAGCGCCGGAGTAGTTTTTAAATCGGCTTTAGACCTCCTGGGCCACAATTTTCGAAATTTTTTTGATGTATACGTATAAATACATACCTACATACATTTACCTATATAAATTTTTTTTTATCTGGCTTATTAGACGCATTTCGATACTTTGCAAGTTGGAGAGTTGAAATTTGGCTCACAGCTATAGTCCCTAGTGAACTATCATTGAGAAAAACTCACAATAATAGTCCTGGTTATACCGGAAGTCGTCATGTATGAATTTTCTTCAGATCTCGACGTTTTTAGGTACTAGGAAGCCATTATGACTATTTTTACGATAATACGAGGGTCGTTCAATAAGTCCTTAGAAAAAGATAGGAAAACATTGTTTTTTAGGGTAATTTTTTTTTATTTCTCAACATAGTCTCCCTTCAGCTCTACACACTTTTCCAAACGTTTTTCCAAAATTTTTATGCCGTCCAAAAAATAGGATTTCGGAAGTTCTGCAAAATACTCATTCGTTTGAGCAATGATGTCCTCGTTGGAAGTGAACCGTCGTCCGCCAAGCCATTTCTTCAGATTGGGAAACAGGAAATAGTCACTTGGGGCCAGATCTGGTGAATAAGCAGGATGCTGCAACAATTTCATCTTCAATTCCACAATTTTGGCCATGGAAACAGCACAGGTGTGCACACGCGCATTGTCCTGATGCAAGAGGATTTTTTTCTTCTTCAAATGCGGACGTTTCTCTTCGATTTCCTCGCTCAACCGTTGCAATAACGACGCGTAATACGGCCCTGTTATCGTTTTTCCTTTTTCCAAGTAGTCGATGAAAATGATGCCCTGCGTATCCCAAAAGACTGTGGCCATCACCTTGCCGGCCGATGCCACTGTTTTCGCCTTCTTTGGAGCCCGTTCACCCTTGAAAATCCACTGTGATGACTGTCTCTTCGTTTCTGGAGTGTAGTAGTGGATCCAGGTTTCGTCCACAGTTTCATATCAACGAAGGAATTCGGCAGGATTGCGACGGAAGAGCGCCAACATGACCTCAGAGTCGACCACACGATTGCGCTTATTCTCCTCTGAGAGCAAACGCGGCACCCATCTTGTCGAAATTTTTTTCACAGACAATTTTTCATGCAAAATTGAAGCGACTGTACCTTGTGATATGCCTGTGGCCTCAACTAATTCGCGCACTTTAATTCATCGATCGCTCAAAATCAGGTCGTGGATTTTATTGATGATTTCAGGACACCTCCACTGGGCGTCCCGGACGATGTTCATCTTTTGTGGATGAACGGCCACGTTTAAATTCATTCACCCAATTGTAGACTGTCGTAAACACAGGTGCAGATGTGCCATGAACTGCATCCAACTCGGCTTTGATTTCTTTCGGCGTTAAGCCTTTCAAATGGAAATGTTTGATGACAGCCCGGAACTCGCTTTTCTCCATTGTTATGTATAAACAAATGTTGTTGACTTTAATCGACGATAGAAATTGACCTACGTCATGAATCGAGCTGCATTTTGACAGCTTTCCTATCGATAGTGCTGCTAACGGAAAAAAAATCTTTACCGATACTACGAGCGCCATCTCTTGGATTTTCTAAGGACTTATTGAACGACCCTCGTATCTGTATGTATGTGTTTGTGTATATAAACCTCTTATAACTTTTGAACAGGTCAACCCATCACAATGCAGCTTGTGGCATTCGAAAGAGTTTCACCAAACTAAGATTTCCTGAGAATTGCAACCGATTTTGCGCTGTCAATTTTGAGCAATGGCAAAACTAAATTTTCAAAAGAATTTGGTAGTAAAATATTATTTTCGCTTTTAAAGACTTACACATCAAAATCGACTTGACATATGATATATTGTTAGAAAGAGAAAAAAAATCTGTTCCAATCAAACCACAGCCAACTAAGATTCCCATTTTAAAAAAAAATACATCTTTAGGTCATAACTCGAAATTTCCCTTTTTTTCAAATTTTCCCGATACCACTGGATTATACAGAAAAAAATGCCTTAAAAATGTAAAGTTATTATCTCGTAACTTCATAAACAACCATGATATTCACACTTGTCTAAAAGTCAGAAAATCGAAATTTTGTTTATTATTTCAACTCGAAAACAAAAGACGATAGCAAATTTTGGTTTTCGCCAGTGAATTTGTCTCGAAGAAAGAGATCGAGAATGTGCCCTTCATTTATTTTATCCCCTGTAGTTACCTAGACCACCCTGAACATTATTTTGTGAGTACCTAGTATTAACGTATACCTTTACCCCGCGTTATTAGTAGTACTAATACATGATTGAGCTTTTATTATCTCAGAAATATGCTCAAAAGTGCAATCCTACCTAAATCGTTGGGTTTCAACTGACAGATTGATCCCATAGTTCACAATCATACTAATTAGAGGGAAAATGTGGTGTAATTAGGGCGATAGTGCACAAAACATATAGTTACAATTTCATTGACAAAAAAAACTTTAGGTAGATGAATAATTTGTCGTGTTTTTGCTTCATAAGTAGGTACTTGTTTATCATTTGGTATGTTTGTGAGAATTATTGTTCATTTCTATGTTTTATTTCTCCAATAAATTATATTAGTTTAATCATAACTACTTAATTTTGTTTTACTGATTGTTGAATGGAACTAAGTCCTTGCTTTGAAAAAATAATAAAAAATACAAAAATTGGAAATAATAATAATTTCTCTGTAGATAAATGATTCCTCACCCATTTACTTTTATTACGCTGACTGCATGTATCAATGAAATTAAATAAATAACTTTTAAACATATTTTTTCAATTTACTCAAAACTTTCATTTTTGGACTTAGTACTTACCCTTTCAACAATCACCGATTCAATTGTGAACTAGGGTATCGAATTTTAGAGGTCGGTAGGGACGACAAAATTTGAATAGCCTACTATCGGAAAATGTCTAAATCCGCCACTGTCCTCAACTTCGTTTAATTATCTGTATGATTTGCTACATGTTTCACCTAGGTTCTATTAACTAGGTTGCTATGGTTACAAAGATATAAACTTTTTTTAGAAAACGGCGGCTTGTGGTTTTCTTAAAAATCATTACTTTTGAACGGCTTACGACAATAAAATAAAAATGCCAAGGGACAATACTCAATAAATTGCCCTTTCCAATGCATGATATAAGTAGATTTTACTCTATTAAAGACGCTACTATACATTTGTAAACTTGACTAAAGTCAAATAGGGATCACTCATTTTTTTTCAAACGGAACTCCTCTAATTTCTCTACAGGGGCCAATAGAGATTTGAATTTATAACATTTTTTCTAGAATGACGCATACACGCATATGCCTATCATTAAATTTTTGGCACAAAATGTATTTTCAGGTAAATTTATGTTTGTTCAATTTAATATCAATTTTCCTAAGGAAAATCTTGATTTTTGTTATCACGCATACGAGACCTATCATAATTGACAATAATATTGGAGAAAACAATAGTATGGACTCAAAAAATTGAGCCATTTTTTATAAAATTATGAAAATTCACAGACGCAAAGTCAAAAGGAAGAATGTCACTGCTAAAGCTAAATAGAAACAATCGAATTTGTGTCAGCCGCTATAGAAACGGGCAATCCTATCATGCCCACTTACTGACAAAAAGTTGACAATACAAAAAAAATGTTAGAATTAAATAAATAAATAAACTGAGCTGCTGGAGATGTACCGGAATATATATATATATATATATATATATATATATATATATATATATATATATATATATATATATATATATATATATATATATATACTAGCTGACCCGGCAAACGTTGTTCTGCCATATAAATTATTTTCATATATCTATCTGCCGATGTAGGTATATCTACCTGTCTAACTATCTATTTATCTATCTAGGTAGTTATCTAACTTTCTATTTATCTGTCTAGATATTTATCTATCTTTCTATCTTTCTATCTATCTATCTATCTATCTATCTATCTATCTATCTATCTATCTATCTATCTATCTATCTATCTATCTATCTATCTATCTATCTATCTATCTATCTATCTATATCTATATCTATCTATCTATCTACATATCTATCTATCAATCTATCTGACCCGACAAACGTTGTTCTGCCATTTGAATTATTTTTATCTATCTTTCTATCTATTCATCTATCTAGATATTTATCTATATTTCTATCTATCCAACATTCTATCTGACCCGGCAAACGTTGTTTTAATTATTAAAATGGCTTTTACAAAATATGGGTGGTTGATAGAAGGGTGAAAATTTAGATTTGTATGTATTTTCCAATGCAACATCGAAAAAAAATTTTAAAAAAACTTTTGTCGAAAAAACTACCCTAATCACTTAGGGGTATGAAAAATATATTACGACCTATTCTCAGACCGAAAATTGTTATTTTCTATTGCCATCTTGCAACCCTATTGCGGATCAGTAGATAAAATAAAAAAAAATTAAATCGCGATGGAAAAATAGGGGCTAATCGTAGAAGGGTGAGAAATTGAATATGAATTTTTTATTCTAAGTCATGACAAAATAAAAATAAAAATCTTGCCAAAAAATTGAAGTTTATAATTAACAAATAAAAAATAGGGGTTGATCGTAGAGGGATGAAAATTGAATGTTTTATGTATTTTTGAATGTTGTTTCATAAAAAAATAGAACAGAAAATTTTGTCTGAAGAATAAAGAATGAGAAATTAAGGGGTGAACCACCCTTAACATTTAGGGGGATGAAAAATGATTTTTCCGGTTCTCAGACCTAACCGATATGCACACAAAATTTCATGAGAATCGGTCGAGATATTTTGGAGGAGTTTAACAAATAAAAAATAGGGGTTGATTCTAGAGGAGTGAAAATTTGGAGTTGTATGTATTTTTGAATGCTGTATCACAAAAAAAATAGAACAGAAAATTTTGTCTGAAACATTAAAAATAAAAATTGAGGGGTGGACCACCCTTAACATTTAGGAGGATGAAAAATAGATGTTAGCCGATTTTCAGACCTATCCAATATGCACACAAAATTTTATGAAAATCGGTCGAGCCATTTCGGAGGAGTTTAACTTCTAACACCGTGACACGAGAATTTTATATATTAGATATATATATATATATATATATATATATATATATATATATATATATATATATATATATATATATATATATATATATATATAGAAGGACAGAACGGTAACGGTGTACTAGTAAGTATTAGATCAACGGTGTAACGATGGGATACCCCAATATTATAGAGGAAGCAATAAAAGATCTAGGGTGCTTCTAAAGTTGTGCCTTTATTCTAAGTTCAAGCTTTCGTCCATGTTTACAGACTTCTTCAGGAAAAACTAAAAATTATGAAAACTTTCAATTTACAGGTCTCGGATACATTCGGTCTCTTAAATTTAACTTACCAGAATTAGCATCAAAACTCTAAAAATTGGCCAACACAGCCTTCAGGATTCATTTCTTCCATAACCTCATACTTGATGTTGAAGTTTTTTGAACAAATTTGTGTAAAAACAGACAAAAGAAACGTCCAACATTAAAACAATTTAAAATTATATAAATTATACTGATAGTTTCTTTGATGATTATAGATTTTTTTACAAACAATTACATGATCAAATTAGGATTACCATTAAAACATTAAAACGTGTTGATTCTGTTACACTGGCAATATCCGAAATATCAGAATGTCAACTGTCAACAAAGCATGTGGCTAAGGTTACACTGGTCGGAACTTTAACAGATTAACATTACTACGTATTATTAGAGGAAGGCAGTGTCTAAAATATCAGAGTTAAAAAATTATTAATAGTCTTCTTTCTCTTTCTACATTGCAAAAGTAGTACAAACACATCAGTTTTAACAAAAGTTCATAAATAAAAACAGGAAAAAACAGAAAAATGTCACTAGTTCTCTTCAAATCAATTAAGCAAACTTAAAAAACAAAACCAAAAAACCACCAAAAATTCTTCAACAACAATGCGAACAAACAACTAGATCATTAAACAGATTATGTCAAAAAAAAGCACAACTTTAGAAGCACCCTAGATCTTTTATTGCTTCCTCTATAATATTGGGGTATCCCATCGTTACACCGTTGATCTATATATATATATATATATATATATATATATATATATATATATATATATATATATATATATATATATATATATATATATATATATATATATATATATATATACCTATAAATTATTGGCGTCTCCAGCAGATCCCATCGAGTCAAATGAGCTGAAATTTGGTATCTGAAGTGGTTTCCGAGGCAGAACGAAACTATTTAAATTTGTTTAATTGTTCACGTATTTTTTTAAATAAAATAAAGAAAGTTCTACTTTTCAATTCGGTTTTATTAACACGTTCGCTGCCGTCGACTCCTATAGGAGCCACTGGGCAATCTTTGGTGTGTGCCGCCGACTCCTATACGAGTCACACTTATATTGTGTTGCTATGCAGTTGTCAGTGAGACGGCACAAGTAACGGGTGTTTTTAGGTGATGTAGGCATATTCGATAATGGAGTGTCACACGTGGTTTGTGGTTATAAGTTGAAATTTTCGCAGAACGCTTCTAATTCGTGAGGAAAATAATTTTATCGTTTATTTCGCTCGTTTATTTCTGGACAATTTGTCAGTGTGTTTGTATTTCTAAAGAAAATGGACGATGAAGCAGGACCGCCATGTCAAAAACGCGCCAGTACCTACTCCAATATATATAACATATATATATATATATATATATATATATAATATTAATATATATATATATATATAATATATATATATATATATATTATTTTATTATATATATATATATATATATATATATATATATATATATATAAAATAGGCCTCTACCTGATGAGGAACTAGCAAAAATTATTGAAGCCAGCCTAAGTGACGATTTTGTAGCAAGTGAATCGGAATACAATCCATCTGATTCGTATTCCGATTCTGAGGTTCAGAGTTATTTCATTGAATAAAAAGTTTACAAAGTATATTTTTACCGACTCCTAAGGGAGTCGGCGCCACATAGCGTATAATTCTAAAGCCTGTGCCTCCAACTCCCATGAGAGTCATTTTTCATTTATCTATTTTTTGCCGTTTCGTTTCCGCAATGGTTAAACCAATAATAAAATTTGAAGTTATTAGTTATGAAGCATTAAAATTGCGCATAAACGCAGTTGAGCTCTTGGGAGTCGGTTGCCCTATTCAAGCCAGTTGCGAACGTGTTAAACGTGATTTTGAAAATATAATTCAATCCGTTAGCCAGCGGTGAGCGAGTACCGCCTTTTACCG
>JARQZK010004833.1:0-10000 GCA_030704885.1 Cynegetis impunctata
CGTGAGCATCGAAGCAGGTCAGGATTCTTGACGGATTATGTGTATCAATCAAAAATGTCTTATTGTTGATGATTCGTGACATCATTCATGAATATTATATCGATTGTCTTTCACAGTATCATGCTTATAGTATTTGATGTATTATTATGTAGTAATTTGATATCTTCCTACAATAACTTCAGTATATTTCAATATTGCGGATGTTAAAATATTTATTTTTTCACTACGAGGAATATTTCTATATAGTTAGTCTGAGACAGAACTTGAAAAAAATATTTGAAATTACCAGTATAATATATCTAATTTAGTAATATATTCATAAATTTTTTCTTCAAATAGCTTCCATGCTTGGACCGAAACAGAGATAACTATATAGACGGGGACACAACTTATGCGGAATATATGGTATACATAGATATTGAACATCATTTTTATCCTTATTTTTAGTATGGTTAAAATTATTCTGTTGTTGTGTTAAATGCTTTTTTTGTCTTTGTTCAAAAATTGCATTGACTAGTTTTTTTGGATAAGAGTTGAGACGTAGTACTCCCTTTGCTTTATATATTGCGTCCTGTACAAACTCTGAGTCTCTAAGTCTAATTGTAATACTAAAAATAAGGATAAAAATGATGTTCAATATCTATGTATACCATATATTCCGCATCTCTCTGAAAACCTGGACAAACTATTAAAAAAATATGACAGTGTGCCATAAGGGGTACAATCTGCTAAAGGACAATTTCAGCAAACTGAAAAGCAGTATTCCACACAATTTACCAGGTACCATGTTCAGACTGTACAGGCATATATATTGGACAAACTAGCCAACACCTAAAAAACAGGTTGAAGGAACATAGATACGATAAAAGAAACACTACTGCCCTCACAAAACACGAACAAACATTGGGTCATAAATTTGATTTTTCTAGTACAAAGATCCTTAAAACTGAATGTCATAAAAGAAAACGTGAAATTCAAGAAATGATATATATATAAAGAAAAACTCTGAATCCATAAACGACAAAATAGATATAACTGGGCTCAGCAAAATTTATTACAATATTTTAACCACATAAAAACACGCGGCATAACTTAGAGATGCGGGTGTGATATGAACAATAATGCATTGATTTATCAGTCTTCCAGATCCAATCATAAAGGTACAACGTGCGTTAGAGATATGATCGTTTTATTTATGTGTTAGAAGATCTCAATTTCCAAATGAAAAGTAAAACTATAATTGTTCGTTTCTGTCAAGTTTAAACATTGTGAATGTGTTTTATGATATGTTTATGTTAAGATTTGAACCTGTCAAGTTATTGTTAAGCATGATTTGTGTATTTATTTATTTTAGCGATGACATGACATATGTAAATTTGATAAAGGTTAAACTAGTCACCGAAGCGTTATTAGAACAATTTCAACATCATTTCTGTTTTAACTGAACCAGAAAACCCAATAAAAGAATTATTTACAATATAAATAAGATGGTTCATGAGTCAGATACATATTCCAAATATATATATATATATATATATATATATATATATATATATATATATATATATATATATCAATCTATCTGGCCCGGCAAACGTTGTTTAATTTATTACAATGGCTATTGAAAATATGAGTTGTTGATAGAAGGCTGAAAATTTAGAGATGTGGATAAAAACAAACGAAAGTCGCAATGGAAAAATAGGGGTTGATCGAAGAATTAATTCTAAGTCATGACAAAATAAAAATAAAAATATTGCCAACAAAATTGAAGTGTTTATTGAACAGATGAACAATAGGAGTTTATCGTAGAGGGTTGAGAATTTAGGATTGTATGTATATTTGAATGCCGTATCATAAAAAAAAACAGAAAATTTTGTCTGAAAAATAGAACAAAACTTGAGTGGTGGACCACTCTCATCATTCTGGCGGATGAAAAATAAATATTGTCCGATTCTCAGACCTAACCGATTTGCACACAAAATTTCATGAGAATCGGTCGAGCCATTACGGAGGAGTTTAACTTGTAACACCGTGACACGAGAATTTTATATATTAGATATATATATATATATATATATATATATATATATAAATATATATTATATTTATATATATACAATATATATTATACATACATATACATATATATATATATATATATATAATATATATATATATATATATATATATATATATATATATATATATATTTGATAGCAAATTCAATTTTGACAAAAAATTTTCGTATAACCTTTTGTCCTAACGACAAAAATGACAAAGGTATTGATGTCTTCTTAAATTCGTCAAAAAGCTTGTGTTAGAGGTTGTGTTATAGATTGCCATAACTTTGCCTTGCTATTTAGTGAGAGGAATATCCAGAATATTAAACAGTATTTTCTATTTCAAATTATTTCATGAACTTATCAAAAAACAACAAAACTCGATGCTCAAAAACATTTCTTTCTTGTTTCAAGCATTTTTGAGCCCTCTTGTAATTTCTTCTAGTTGCCCTCGCAATGAATCTATGACCAATATTATTGATAGCATAAGTGATACCTTGCTGGAGATTCTCAAGATTATCATACCGCCTTTTATACATGATATCTTTTCAATTCCCTCAAAAGCAAAAAAAATTAGAGGAGGTTGATTGATAAATATCTGCCATTGATTGACTTCTTCAATACTATATGAAACTGAAGTCTGAAAGTATGGCGTTTAACATTTCGACGTACATATCACCAGTTAATGCACCTTGATAGAATATAGGGCCTAGTATTCTAGAGCCGATCAAACCACACAGAACATTGACACTAATAGTCTCTGGTGGTTACATGGACGGACGAGGGACGGATTTTTTCTACTCCAATAATGCCTGTTTTCCTTCTGTTCCCCTATTGGAGAAATTTAATTCGTCTTTCCAAGGAATGAAGCTGACAAAACTGGACACGTCTTTTTTGATCGCCTGAAGCCGGCGTCTGTGTAGGTATGTACCTAAACGACACAAATTTATGCTTTTTCTGAATATTGTGGATAGTTCCCAAAGATATTCTACTTTCTTGGATTAAATCCTTAGTTCAATTAAGAGGATGAGCTTCAAAGTAAGCTATGACGTGAATTTCAGTTGATTATTAATTGTTTCTTGGTTCTAGCCTTCATAAACACATTTTCATTCGATCTAAACTCACGATAGAATTGCAAAAATTATCTTTGATCTGGCAAGTTACGCAGGAAGAAAAATCACCCTAACGATCACGAGATTGGTGGCTATTTTTTTGACAAAAGGTGTAACATCCCATCATATTACATTTTTGTGAGAATGCTAAAAAAAACAAAACTGTTAAATATTCACTATGTGCCAATTGAACGCCTATTTAAACGACTTGTTAACTCTAATGATTGCGAAGTAAGCAATAGTGCCGACTTAAATTTGAAAACCCTGTGTATATATATATATATATATATATATATTTATACATATACATATACATATATATATATATATATATATATATATATATATATATATATATATATATATATATATATATATATATATATATATATACTGTACGGAATATTATGGCCTTTACAGTTTATTTTCCGAAGGTTCAATTTTGGGATATAGTGGAGTCTATCATGGTTACATTTAAAATAATTTTTCTATTTTACCGGATGTCGCAGAAGTTCGAAAAGTATCCAAGTTGTGTTTTTCGAATAGAATGCGTTTTTGAATTCTGTGATCGGAGTGTGTTTTCATAATGCCAATATCTTTTAAGTATTTAAAATTATTTCGTCAAAATACACCTAACTAAATTTTCTTGGTTAGTATCCCAATTATGTGAGCGAAATGAATGCATAGTATACAATTGTTCAAATTTTATGTTCCATATACTAATCTCTACATATTTTACAGGGTATATAAAAATGAAAAAAATCTTTATCAAGAACTCCTTTACATATGGACTTCCCTTGAATCCTTCCGGAGATAATGTTAGAAATTTCGACACCTGTGCCACACTAGGCATCTGTGCAAACAATAGACAGTCAGATTCGCACTTCAATGAGCTGTTCAGTAGTGTCCTATCCATCGAATTTTCCAACATTCTCCCTTGAAGGATAAATGGAAATTCCATATCGTCAAGTCGTATGAAACTAGTTCCGTGGAGGATTAATTTGATTATTCATCAATTCTTTAAATGAATTACCCAAAATATGATAAAATATATATATATATATATATATATATATATATATATATATATACTATAATATATACATATATTGTCAAGAGACAACCTTTTTTGGGGCCATATTATATATATATATATATATATATATATATATATATATATATATGTATATATATATATATATATATAATATATATATACATAAAGAAATTATGTGACCAGACTTTCAAAGTGGTAGTTATTCAGATCATTTCTTTCTTGCTCCACTAAAGATAAGTATAATGTATTCATTCTTCGTTCAGATATAACCGAACACTATATGATAATATTGTGTCTTGGTATTGAAAAAATAAGAGCTTATATAGATTTAAGACTTATGTTGATTATGGAAAATTGAAAAAAGATCTCAGGAAAATATACTAGGGTGGTATGATTAAAAAGGAAAATGTGAAATTTGAAGCTTTTATTGGATCAATAGCTTATTTTACTAAAGAAAAAACAACAGGGATAATGTTAACCTATTGAAAATCCTGGAAAAAAGGCTGGATTACACAGGGCCTTTCGGATGCCATAAAGAACGTAATAATAAATACAAGGATATGATTAAAGAATCATTCAATATGTTTGAAGCAGTAATATATGCAAGGTACCGGAATGTATTACAGAAGTTGATAGAAACGGCCCAAAAAAATAAAATGAAAAATTTTGTCACACGGAACCGAGATTCCTCTGGTCTTATGCTGATTATCTAGGCCTGAAACAAAAATAGATTAATTTAAAAATGCTTATGGTAAGTATTAACATCGAAAGGAGAAATGGTGGAGGAGTTTGGGAGATATTTTTGTTAGATAGGAAAACAAATAGCAGAGAACATAGATGAAGTTCCAGCAAGAAAGAGAACGTGAGTATGACAATACACTTTTAGCAGGTTTTCACTCTGAAAACCTGCTTATGCTCGTATGTATATATGTGCTTATATATTTAAGCGCAATTTTGAAGCAATAGGGTTGAAAGTTTGTAAATAGTTAGTTTCGCATGATATCTTAGATGGGATTGTTTTTGGTTCGAATTGGTTGAGCGGTTGTCCCCAATGGGGGGGAAATAAATCTTGTTTACACGACAGAAGGCCCAATTTTGTACCAATAGGGTTGAAAGTTAGTATCTAGGTAGATTTCTGTATGATATCTTGAATAGGATTGGTTTTGTTTCCAATTGGTTGGAGGGTTGACCCCCTGGTGGAAGAAATAAATCTTGTTTACATGATTTAGGTCGCAATTTTGGAGTATTAGGGTTAAAAGTTTGAGCGTAGCTATTTTCAAAAAATATCTTAGATGGGATTGGTTTGAGTTCGAATTGGTTGGGGGGTTGACCCCCTGGGGGAAGAAATAAATCTTGTTTGCATGATAAAGGGTGTAATTTTGGAGCAATAGGATCAGAAGTTTGTGAGTAGGTAGTTTCTTATGATATATTGAATGGGATACGTTTGCTTGAATACGAATTGGTTGGGGGGTTGACCCCCCAGAGAAATAAATCTTGTTCACACGATAGAAGGCACAATTTTGGTACCATAGGGTTGAAACTTTGTAGGTAGGTAGTTTCGTACAATATCTTGGATGGTATTTTTTTCTATATGAATTGATTGGTTGGAGGGTTAACCCCCCGGAGGAGGAAATAAATCTTGTTTACACGATAAAGTTCGCAATATTATAGAAATAGGAATGAAGTTTGTAAGAACGTAGTTTCGTATGATACCTTGGATGTGATTGCTTTTGGTACGAATTGGTTGGGGGTTGATCCCCCGGGGAGGAAATGAATATTGTTTACACATTAGAGGGCGCATTGTTTTTTGAATTTGGAAAATATATAATTTAATGAATATATTTTTTATGGATAACTGGATAAGTTATGAAAACCTGCTCTTCTAATGCAGCTGCGATAGAGTTGTTTCTGATTCCAACTGCTGTAAATGAAGTGACAGAAATGATTAAGGAAGAAAAAACGTTGTCCTGGAAATGATGGTATCAGGACTGAACTCCGGAAAAATTTCCAAGATGAAATAGCAGAAGTCATTATATTGCTAGCGAATCTATATTATCAGACTTCTAGTTTTCCAAACATCTTCAAGGTGAGCGTCATCAAACCATTATTTAAATCGAGAGACGAAAGCAATTTATCAAATTATAGACCAATTTATAATACATCGAATCGTCTTGAATAAAAGAGAAATTATTAAAAGTTCGAATTGTTAGAGTTTTGGAGAAGAATACAATTATGTCTGAAAATCAGTATGGTTTCAAGATGGGCAAATATGCGGAGGATGCAATAATCGAAAAATTATTGGAGCGAATATATGAATAGATGGATGATAACAAGGAGGTTCTGTGCGTATGTATAGACCTTGCGAACTCCTTCGACACCGTATCTCCTACGAAAAATTTACTTCAAAGGCGTTGCAGGTAACACATTCAAATTAATGAAAAGCTACTCATCAGATAAGATATCATTCAAGTGAAAAAAAAACTGTTGGATAAAGGATACCACAACGTACAGGAGATATTGGGACCTGTTTTATTCATGATATATTATGAGAACAGCCTGTTGCTAACGAGAAAGAATAAAAATAATTTCATACTGTACGAAAGTAGTACTTGAAGAAAGCTGAAATAACGGAATAACATGTGGATATTTTTTGAAAACAAATTTGTAAAAATTATGAACAATTTACTGGAAAAAAAAGGGTTTGATTTTTTACAAATATCGCAAAAATAAATGGAGATTTTTGATATATATGAAAAAGATTCATAAAGAGGAGGAAATTTCCTAGACGAAAATCTGAAGTACCGGAACCATAGGATCAATGTTTATACCTGAGGCTTGCGTAAGTTACTCCGATTCAGGACACAATAAATCATATATGAAACCATATAAAATACGAAAATCAAGAAATGATTAAATTCAGGAACTAACTGGATAGTTGAATGAACAAGCAGTGGCAAAAAATTTATATCGTGATTTTTTCAATTATTTATGCAATAGTTAATGAATAATTTTTTGCTGCTTGAACATGAACAATGCAAAGATCTAAGTTTTTTTCTCTTACGTAGTTGCGAAATTAGAAACTTCAACTAATCATAATTTTTTTTCAGATTCTCCTATAAACAACTCATTTCTTTATAACAATTTTTCAAAAAGTAGGAAATGGAAATCAAAAACACCCATTTTTATACAGGTTCAGATAACAAAAAATGGATCATCAAAATAATCTTTGAAAAATTATTTCATTTTGCAACTGAGTGAATTGTCAATAAAAACTGTTAAATTAAAATTTTTGAATTCTCTCTTCGGGGATCTATTGTGAACTTTTCAAAAATAGGTCCAAGAAAGGAAAAAGATCTCAGATTTATAGTTGGAACAATTATAACACTTTCAACTTTCATATTCAAGCACCAAAAAATAACCAGTTAACTAATTGAAAAATTATGTTAATAATATTTTGTCACCGAGTTATTGTTCATTCACCTATCTTGTAGGTAGGTGCCTGAATTTTTTCATTTTCTAGTTTTCATATTTAATATATGACAAGCCAGATAACCTGTTTGAACCCCTCTGAGAAAATTATAAATATTGATCCTACAGTTCCGGTAGTCAACACTTTATTATAGATTTCCTCCTTTTAAATAGTTTTTGAGTTATTCGCAGAAAACTAAACCCCTCTTATTATCTTTCTGTGAATTGTTTATAACTTTGATAGTTTTCGCGAGTGGAACTTTATTTTTGTCAAAAAACATCCGCTTGATTTTCCTAATCGAATGACATTTCGTTTATATTTTTCCGAGACTGTTGAAAAAATTCGAGCAAAAAACCACTCGTTGACTATTGTGCTGCAGATATTATTTGGCGTAAGTGCTCGAGAAATTCGACTTAGGAACACCAAGTATGTAAATGAAAGCACGAATAATCAACTTCTCACACCTAGTGCAGAAAAATGCATAGGCCACAGGTGGTTCACCTATCTATTCCCAAGAAAATATAGCGCAGTTCCGAAGAACCTGAGAAATATAGAAAAACAAAGTCTGAAAAAAAAGGCTGAAAAATCGGGCGACTGAAAACGGCAGAAAAAATTTCAATATAATAATAAATCTATAATGACTTAAACCATCCTCATTCACCTAATTACAATATTAGATAAACACATTTACCAGATTAATTATATATATATATATATATATATATATATATATATATATATATATATATATATATATAAAAAAAAATATATATAATATATATATATATATATGTGGTATACAGGTGTCCCACCAGGACACTGCGCATCGATGGATATATGGAAACTAAACATAGGAAATATTTGAAAATTTGGCTGTGTACTAATGTCGATGGGGGACATCCGGCTTAAGGTGATGGCACTTCCGGTTATACCGGAAGTAGGTATCAGCTTGCTTATTTCAAATAGGACACCCTGTATATTATTACATTTTTGGATTCTTCGCAAAATTCTAGATAGATTTTATATATAATGTCCTATACCTATCTTGAATTGTTTCGGAAATATTTGAGTTTATTTGTCAAAAATTAC
This sequence comes from Cynegetis impunctata, assembly GCA_030704885.1. Taxonomy (NCBI): domain Eukaryota; kingdom Metazoa; phylum Arthropoda; class Insecta; order Coleoptera; family Coccinellidae; genus Cynegetis; species Cynegetis impunctata. Next base: position 8,788 of record JARQZK010004833.1, read on the forward strand.
GTATGCAGATCGAGTAATAATCATATTTTTCTTCAAAAAAAACGGTATTACTGCCCAATAAAGATAAATTTCCTAATAGAGTTGGTTCTGTTTTAGCGTAAGATGAATAGTATTTTGACATTTAATATACAGGGTGCTCAGGAAAGTATTACAAAATGGATGTTGAAAAACTTCAAAAAGTCCAGTTTTTCAAATGAATACCTACAACTTTTATCATTTTATTCGATTCAGTATCAAAAATAAGGGCTACTTTGTGAAAGGTCGCCTATTCCTAAATCTTGTAGTTTTCGAAATATTTGCAAATTAATGGTTTTTTGTTAAAAAAAATGATTTCCTGAAATTTTGTAATAGTAGGCGTGTGATGCCATATTTGTTTTCGGCCAGGATACCATGGAAACAAATTCCAAAGAGATATCATTATTAGAAAAATTATTATATATAGTAACACAATCATGCCAAGTCGTTTGAATTATACAAACAAAGATTACCTGAATTTGTTTATTATTTATGGAGAGTGTAATAAAGTGATAACAAGAACATGTGATATTTTTGCTGCTCGGTATCCGCAAAAAACTAAGCCATCACCAAATAGGTACCGTTAAAAATATAATACAAAATTTTATAAATGTTGGATCTGTCAAAAGCAATACGCAGAAAATTAAACCATACCTATTTGGTGATGGCTTGGTTTTTTGCGGATACCGAGCAGCAAAATATCACATGTTCTTGTTATCACTTTATTACACTCTCCATAAATAATAAACAAATTCAGGTAATCTTCGTTTGTATAATTCAAACGACTAGGCATGATTGTGTTACTATATATAATATTTTTCGAATAATGACATCTCTTTGGAATTTGTTTCCATGGTAACCTGGCCGAAAACAAATATCGGATCACACGTCTACTATTACAAAATATCATGATATCATTGTTTATAACCAAAAACCATTAATTTGATAATATTACGAAAACTATAAGATTTAGGAATAGGCGACCATATACAAAGTAGCACTTATTTTTGATACTGAATCGAATAAAAAAATAATAAAAGTTGTAGGTATTCATTATAAAAAATGGACTTTTTGTAGTTTTTCAACATCCATTTTTGTAATACTTTCCTGAGCACCCTGTATATTAAATGTCAAAATACTATTCATCTTACGCTGAAACAGAACCAACTCTATTAGGAAATTTATCTTTATTGGGCAG
>JARQZK010004834.1:0-12257 GCA_030704885.1 Cynegetis impunctata
TTTTCGGCATTCATTTTCTCACGAAAATCGACCTCGTAGCATGTAGGCTAGTTTTTCTCTAACTCCTCTAGAAATTGGTGTTTCCTATCAAAAGTGTCCAATTTGGACCACTCTGTACAATATTAATATAATATAATTGTTTTCAGTTCCTAACAATTTTTGTTTTACCTGAAGTTCTAGATATTTCTAATATACATTTGTTGCTTATTTCTAAAAGATATTAATTAGTATTTACAAGAGGTGTGTCGACATACAAATAAAACACAACTTCTCCTCTAATGAAATAGGATGTTATCAGGGATTATTTTTGGTTGCATTACTGTTTTTTAAGTAGTATATGTTGGATTAATTTAGAATAAAGTATAAACTTTAAAATAAAAACACTTGGCTTATGTTTCACAATATAAAAAATCTTTAGATACTGTACTTAGCAGTAATAAAAAGTCGACATGTTTCGAGCTATGAACTCATTATCAAGACTGACTACAGGAGAGTATTGCATCGTAATTTATAAAACAGACAAAAGCAAAGGTGATACCTGAAAATCAATTTGTTCGTTTACAAGGGGTAATTGACTATTATGGGCGGAACTTATTTCGATAATTTCGAGAAGGTCAAGACGTTTACCCTTGTTACCTGAATGTAACAATTTGGTTTTGTTGAAATCCAGGAAGTGATTGAATTTTATACAATGTTCAGAGAAGCCAGTGGTATTTTTGTTTTGTAAAATTGACTTTTTATGTTCTTCAACACGAATATTTATATTCCTTCCTGTCTGTCCAATATAGAAAGCAGGACATTCGTCGCAAAATATTTTGTAAATACCACTGTTTTCTCCGATGTTAGATTTTTCTTTATTATTGACCAAGAATGACTTCAAGTTTCTTTTATTTGTACAAATTGTTTTAACGTTATTTTTCGATAGTCTGTTACAAATTTTGCTACTCAAATTAGGCACATAATTTATTGGGAAGTATTTTGTTCTTCATTAATAGTTTGCGTGGGGTATATTGAATGCAACAGATACTTTCTTCGTTTTTTTCCCAATGAGCTTGTCGATAAGACTTTCATTGTAACCGTTATTGATGGCTAATAATTTAATTGTATTAACTTCAGTTTGAAAATTTGTTTCCGATAATGGAATCGTGAACAACCTATGTATGAACGAATGAAAAGCACTGAGTTTTATTTTAATGTGTTGGTTACTGTCGCTGTGAATTAAAGTATCTGTGAAGGTTGGTTTTCTATAAATGTTGAAAGTAAGAGAATTCAAATTCCTAGCAATCTGAACGTCTAAGAAATTCAAGGTACCGTTTTCGTTTTCTATTTCTTTTGTAAATTGAATCGAGTTGTAGAAAGTATTTATATATTTAAGGAAATTATCTAACTGCCTATCTGTACCGGTCCAAATACAAAAAATATCATCCACATAACGTCTCCATAATAAAACGTTAGTAATTAAATTATTATCAGTATTGAAAATTTTTTCTTCTAAGTTATTCATGAAAATTTCACTCAACAAAGGCGATAACGGTGATCCCATGTACAATCCGTCTTCTTGTTTGTATATTATATTATTAAATTTGAAATAACTCTGTTTCAAACATAAGTTTAAGGCAGACATTGTTTCGTTGACTGCTTGAGTTGTTAAATTTGGGTTCATCTCTAGATATCGCTTAACAATATTTTTAACTTCTTGAGTAGGCGTAGAAGGAAATAAGTTGATAACGTCAAATGAAATTAATTTAGCATTTGAAGGAATTTTGATATTCTTAAGATGATTAACTAACTGAATAGAATTTTTAATGCTATACGCCGGATTGAATTGAATTAAGGTGGGTAATTTCTTATTCAAATACTGACATAATTTATACGCAGGAGCGTTAATATAAGATACTATTGGACGCATCGGGCAATCAATTTTATGTATTTTTGGTAAAGTATATAAAACCGGGGTGCGTGGGTTCATGGAAGTTAAGAAAAAAGTGTTAATATCTGAAAATAAGATTTTACTATTCTTGATGAATGATTTTATTTCGTTTTGGAATTTTTTAGTGGGATCTATTTTAAGTTTTGAGAATTTATCTGTATTAAATAGGATTTCAGATTTTTCAATGTAGGTATTTTTATCTATGATAGTTACAGTATTTCCTTTGTCCGCTTTGCATATAACCAAATTATTATCCTGAATTTTTGATCTCAACTGTTTTATAGTTTTTAATTCTAAATTATTGTTATTTCTGCATTTATATTTGTTTATGACTTCCGCGCATATAGTTTTTTCAAAATTCAAATTCTTAATTGAAGACGAATTTAAAGCTAATTCAGTGCTGACGGCTAAATGTTTAATATCATTTTTATTATTGAAATGTGGGCAATATTTCAAACCTTTATTCAATAATTCTATTTCATTGTTACTAAATTCGGTATTTGTGAAATTATGGACTCTACTATAAAATTGTTTAACTTGAAGTTTGTCACTCTTAATCAATAATGAAGAAGACTCACGTGATTTAATTAATTCCTTAAGTTTGTTGGATTGTCTTAAGTACTGTTCGTGGCATCTGCTCCTCAACTTAACTTAAGTACTTAAGACAATCCAACAAACTTAAGGAATTAATTAAATCACGTGAGTCTTCTTCATTATTGATTAAGAGTGACAAACTTCAAGTTAAACAATTTTATAGTAGAGTCCATAATTTCACAAATACCGAATTTAGTAACAATGAAATAGAATTATTGAATAAAGGTTTTAAAACTTGACCACAATTCAATGATTAAAATTATAATAAAAAATTAAGCGTCAGCACTGAATTAGCTTTAAATTCGTCTTTAATTAAGAATTTGAATTTTGAAAAAACTATATGCGCGGAAGTCATAAATAAATATAAATGCAGAAATAACAATAATTTAGAATTAAAAACTATAAAACAGTTGAGATCAAAAATTCAGGATGATAATTTGGTTATATGCAAAGCGGACAGAGGAAATACTGTAACTATTATAGATAAAAATACCTACATTGAAAAATCTGAAATCCTATTTAATACAGATAAATTCTCAAAACTTAAAATAGATCCCACTAAAAAAATTCCAAAACGAAATAAAATCATTCATCAAGAATAGTAAAATCTTATTTTCAGATATTAACACTTTTTTCTTAACTTCCATGAACCCACGCACCCCGGTTTTATATACTTTACCAAAAATACATAAAATTGATTGCCCGATGCGTCCAATAGTATCTTATATTAACGCTCCTGCGTATAAATTATGTCAGTATTTGAATAAGAAATTACCCACCTTAATTCAATTCAATCCGGCGTATAGCATTAAAAATTCTATTCAGTTAGTTAATCATCTTAAGAATATCAAAATTCCTTCAAATGCTAAATTAATTTCATTTGACGTTATCAACTTATTTCCTTCTACGCCAACTCAAGAAGTTAAAAATATTGTTAAGCGATATCTAGAGATGAACCCAAATTTAACAACTCAAGCAGTCAACGAAACAATGTCTGCCTTAAACTTATGTTTGAAACAGAGTTATTTCAAATTTAATAATATAATATACAAACAAGAAGACGGATTGCCCATGGGATCACCGTTATCGCCTTTGTTGAGTGAAATTTTCATGAATAACTTAGAAGAAAAAATTTTCAATACTGATAATAATTTAATTACTAACGTTTTATTATGGAGACGTTATGTAGATGATATTTTTTTGTATTTGGACCGGTACAGATAGGCAGTTAGATAATTTCCTTAAATATATAAATACTTTCTACAACTCGATTCAATTTACAAAAGAAGTAGAAAACGAAAACGGTACCTTGAATTTCTTAGACGTTCAGATTGCTAGGAATTTGAATTCTCTGACTTTCAACATTTATAGAAAACCAACCTTCACAGATACTTTAATTCACAGCGACAGTAACCAACACATTAAAATAAAACTCAGTGCTTTTCATTCGTTCATACATAGGTTGTTCACGATTCCATTATCGGAAACAAATTTTCAAACTGAAGTTAATACAATTAAATTATTAGCCATCAATAACGGTTACAACGAAAGTCTTATCGACAAGCTCATTGGGAAAAACTGAAGAAAGTATCCGATGCATTCAATGTTACCCACACAAACTATTAATGAAGAACAAAAATACTTCCCAATAAATTATGTGCCTAATTTGAGTAGCAAAATTTGTAACAGACTATCGAAAAATAACGTTAAAACAATTTGTACAAATAAAAGAAACTTGAAGTCATTCTTGGTCAATAATAAAGAAAAATCTAACATCGGAGAAAACAGTGGTATTTACAAAATATTTTGCGACGAATGTCCTGCTTTCTATATTGGACAGACAGGAAGGAATATAAATATTCGTGTTGAAGAACATAAAAAGTCAATTTTACAAAACAAAAATACCACTGGCTTCTCTGAACATTGTATAAAATTCAATCACTTCCTGGATTTCAACAAAACCAAATTGTTACATTCAGGTAACAAGGGTAAACGTCTTGACCTTCTCGAAATTATCGAAATAAGTTCCGCCCATAATAGTCAATTAGCCGTTGTAAACGAACAAATTGATTTTCAGGTATCACCTTTGCTTTTGTCTGTTTTATAAATTACGATGCAATACTCTCCTGTAGTCAGTCTTGATAATGAGTTCATAGCTCGAAACATGTCGACTTTTTATTACTGCTAAGTACAGTATCTAAAGATTTTTTATATTGTGAAACATAAGCCAAGTGTTTTTATTTTAAAGTTTATACTTTATTCTTTATGATGCTTCACCAAGTGATGTGCGAGAATTCAATCTCAGGGATTAATTTATGTTTGGTAGTGATGTTGTTTATTTCGTCGGTGCTTGAGTGTCTCGTTTTGTTCAGGTTTTTGGTGGTGGCTTCGAAGAATTTTTTCGTGTGCCGGAATATTATGTTTTTTAATTGTTCCGAGTTTGTAATTGTGTGGAGTTCTTCTGTTGAGTAAGCGTATGTTGGTTTGTTAATGATTAGTCTGAGAATTTTATTTTGAAAGGTTTGCAGTTTTTTGTAGTTAGTATTGTATGTTTTGCTCCATATTGGACATGCGTATGTAAGTATTGATCGGATTCCTTGATTGTATAGTTTGAACTTTATTTTATTGTTTATTTTGCTGTTTTTAGATAAAAGGTAATAAGCTCCATTTAGTATAGTGTAGGCCTTTTTTAGTGTTTTGTTTATGTGTGATGTGAAAGTTAGTTCGTGGTCTAGTGTTAGTCCGAGGTACTTGATTTTTTTTTGCAACGGTACTATTTCGCTGTAAAAGTTTATGTGATTGGTTGGTTTCTTGTTTTTCTTTGTTGTGAAATGTATTAGTGTTGTTTTCTTGGCGTTAATTTTAATCTTCCATTTTTGTAGTATTTTTCCAGAACATTAATGTGTTTTTGGAGATAAATATTTGCCATGATTCTGAAATTATTGGTGTATCATCCGCGAATGAAGCCAGTTTCGTTTTTTGAGTTTTGGGTATATCATTGATGTAGTAGTTGAATAAATTTGGTGATAGAAGTCCTCCTTGGGGGACGCCTGCCGGTATTTTACGTTTATTTGATTTTTCTTTGTCTATTTTTTCTTGGAATGTTCTGTCTGTGAGATAAGAATGAATGATTTTTATAATGTGCTTTGGCATATTGTATTGTTATAGTTTGTAGATGAGACCGTTATGCCAAACTGTGTCGAATGCTTTTTCTATGTCCAGGCTGAGGACCGCTGTAATTTTATTGTTATTGAAGTTTTTTGTTATTATGTCTGCTATGTTGGCGAGCTATAAAATTGTGCTGTTTGATTCCCGAAAGCCGTATTGTTCGTCTATTATTGTTTTTGCTGTCTGATTTGCATGATTTTTTCAAGAATTTTTGACATTGTAGACTAATTGGTCGGTAATTAGTTACGAACGTTTTCCTTGATTGGGAAAGTATTACTTTTAAATGCAAGCGTTGAATATGTAGGTCAGTTGGACTTTTGATTTGTTGTGTTTTATTATTTATATTGTCGACATACCTTATGAGATCCGGACATTGAGAGTAATTCGCAGTGTGTTGACTGGCACAGTTCGCACATTTAACTTTGAAGTCGGGATTTTTGCAAATTACGCAATTAATAGTAAGGTGATTTCCCGCACATTTCACACATTTTGGGGCCCTGTTACAGTTGCTGGAACTGTGTCCGTGAAGTTGGCATCTGTGGCATTGTGTTGTTGTAGCTCTTTTGTTATAAATTTCCCATTTTATAGTTCACTTATATTTTTCATTTTTCCAATGTCGATATGCTGTTTGAAGTTGACTAGGAAGGAATGAGAGTTGTCATTTGTACCTTTAATTTTTTCGATTTTGATGTCGTTGATATTAAGTTGGGCTATTGTTATGAGTTGATTTTTTACTTCCTCCTCTGTGACGAAGCATGCTGTTTTTAATACTAGTTTTCTGTTCTTGTTGTCTTCCAGGGAGTATGAATAGTACTCCATATATTCGTCCTTGTATGCTGTTTTTATTCTCTCGTAGTCGTCGGTGTTTTTTACGAATAATTTCATTTCGCCTGGTCCGTATTTCAATGAATGAATGAATGAATGAATGAAAATACGTCTATTCAAGATTTCTGGGGGGATGGGGTACATTTTGTTATCTAGCTAAATATTTATTGTGAGAAGTTATAAGGTTTTGCAACCTTCTTCAACCCTGGCTTTACTTAATTAACTCTCTAAAATTTACAATATTAATAAAAAAAATTCAATTTTCCTATCTTTGGGGGGAATGCGGCTGCGGCCGACTTTTTTGCTAATTACGTGCCATTCGGTCCAATGTCAATATATTTCAACTGACATTAGATGGTAAGGCAAACCACAGAAAACCTTTACCCACGCAATGTACTGATATTCTTAACTTTATTATATATAAATTTATAAAAATGGTTTGACAATAGATACATTTGCTGATTTCGCGCACTACCGAACCGCACTCGGTTTTTCGGAGACGGATTGATTTTTCGCGCACTGTCGACACTACTCGCACTTTCGGCACTACTCGCACTATCGACGTTTCACGCACTTTCGGCACTACGCGCACTTTATCGGGTCAGCGGATTAGGAGTAGTATGTCCTCTAGGTGGTCGAGGACTTCATCAGGAGGGTCCTGAAGCACTTGGAGGATTCTGGAAGGGGGGAAAGGAAACCTTTTCTTCGGCCTTCTGCAGAGAACTCTTCGTCGACGGTGCCACGGCGTCATGAGCGTCGATCGGGCTTCGATGTTGGGACCGTGCAATGTACGTTGGGCGTATCGAGCTTGGAGATTTTTGAGGTGTTCGAAAGTGGGGGGAATTTTTACGTGTTCGTGTACTAAGTGTGACGGATAACGTCTGTCTAGACGGAAAATACTACGGCAGATTGCTCTTTCGCAGCTCTTCAACTGTCGGACGAATCTGCGAGGTAAAGTCGAATAGAGTAACGATCTATATGCTACTACTGGTCTTATGAACGTTTTATACGTGTTTAACAGAGTTTGAGGATTACATCCTCGAATTCTGCCTCTTAGAGCATATAGAATGTTAGATCTGTTTCGGACTTTTTTGAGTGTGTTTTGAAGATCGGATTTCCAATTGTTGTGTTGATTGAATGTGACTCCCAAGTAAATAATGTCCTCCTGCAGTTCGAGATTTTCACCCCATAACCTTAGTCGGACGTTGTTTTTGTTGAATTTACGTGTTTGAGTGTAATTAGGGTGATGGAAAAGTATTGTTTGTGTTTTACTTGGGTTAGGTGTTATTCTCCATTTGCTCGCCCACGTACTGATCCGGTCTAGGTGGCCCTGCGCTATGCGGTTGCATAGTGTCGACGTCCTCGCCGTGGTCCATATCGCCGTGTCATCTGCAAAAAGCGAAATCTGAGTATCCATATTTAAAGGATGGAGGATATCGTATGTGAAAATGAGGTAAAGGAGGGGAGCGAGAATCGATCCTTGCGGAATTTCCGCTCGTGGAATAAAAGGTTCGGAAAAGGGTTTTTGTACTTTTATTCTGATGCTGCGGCCGGAAAGATAAGAAACTAGAAGTTTAATCAGATGGAGGGGGAGATGGATATCCTGAAGCTTCCGAATCAGTCCGGCATGCCAGACCTGATCGAACGCTCTCTTGATATCGAGAAAAGTAGCGAGAACGCAGTCACCAGTATTCAAAGCTTTAGTTACATCGGTATGTAATTTCAAAATGGGATCGGAAGTGCTACGGAAGGGCATGAAACCATGTTGAGTGTTTGTGATGATATTACGTGCATCGACAAAACTTCCGAGTCGCAGACAGATAATTCTTTCGAACACCTTACCAACGACATTCAGAAGAGATATCGGCCTGTAATTGTCTGGGGATGTGATATCTTTGAAAGGTTTTGGAATAAGAACTGTCGTGGCCTCTTTTCACGCATGCGGGAAATAACACAGTTCGAGGCATCGGTTGAAGATTTTGGACATATATTCCATCGCCTCGGGAGGGAGTTGTCGGAGAACGGCACGTGATATGCCGTCGCCTCCTGGAGCCGTGTTCATGCCCGAATGAATGGCTTCCGCCACGATATCAGGATCTATTGGGGAAATGAGTGGATCACCTCCGTTCAATTGGATTTCCAAATTAATGTTTCTGATATTTTCTAAGTTATGTTCTAAATTTGAAAAAGGTTGATTATCGAAAAGTGGATTTTGAGGAATTTGGAAAATATTTTCGAGATGTTGTTTGAACAAATTTTCTTTTTCTAAAGGATCTATTATAAATTGATTATCTGGAGTTTTTAAGGCAAGTATTTGAGTTTTTCTGGATCCTGAAAGAATTTTGAATTTACTCCAGAATTCTTTGCCGTTTCTGAAGTCAAGTTTCGACGTAGCGTCGGACCACTCTTCTTCTTTGAAACCATTAGTTTCCCGGCGTATTGTTGCCGAAAGTCGATTATATTCAGTGTTAATAGCGGCGTCTCTTGATCTAAGAAGTAAACGGTAGAGACGTCGTTTTTGTTTAATAATTTCCACTATGAACGGAGGCAGTGGAGGTCGGTGAATGTTAATTGTTTTCTCTGGAGCAGATGTGTTAAATGATTGTGTAATTAATTGAGTGAAATTAACAATAGTATTATCTAATTCATGAGTATTCAGAATTTCTGTACGGGAAGATTTTCTGTTATAAGATTACGGAACTGTTTCCAGTCCGTATTTTTAAAATCCCTGAATGTGATTAATGAAGGTGTTTGGATTGGGGGAGTAGACAAAGTAGAATTGACAAGAAGTGGAAGGTGGTCGGATGTTATCGTTTGTCCGATAAAACATGGATCCTCAAAATAGCGAATAAGATCAGGCGTAATCAGAATATGGTCAGTTATGGAAATACCGTTATAGTTAATAAATGTAGGATTCGGATTATAACACCTCCATAGATGAAAATCTATGAAGCATTCGGATAGAATACGACCATTTCTGTTCGTTGTTCTATCGCCAAATTGAATATTACGGGCGTTGAGGTCGCCAAGCAGTATAGAGTTCGGGATTGTCGATATATATTGCAGAAAATCCGCCGGAAGGATATCGCCAGGGGGATGGTAGTAACTGAATATAGTAACTGTTAAGTTATTCAAGTGGAGCCTAGCGGCTACGCACTCTAGATGTGAAAACTCGTTCGGAATTGTAAATTTAGTTGATGCAAAACAATTTTTAATAAGTAACGCGGTGCCACGTATGGCTCCGAGTAGACTATTGCGTTGAAATGTATTGTAATTTGAAAAAAAGGTGAAAGAGGGTGTTTCAACTTGGTTTCAGTTATAGAAAGGATGGATATATTATGATTTAGGAGGAGTGCTTTGAGGAGATGACGCTTGCGGCGTAGACCGCAAGCGTTTACAGTACCTATTGTAAAATTCATTTTACTGGGGAATTGACGATATAACGGATTCCATCGAATCGTCCAATAATTCGATAGGGGAAAAGGTTATTGAAATTTTACTGCCACAGTAATTTATTATTGCAGTGCGATTCAAAAAAACGCGGGATGTTTCAGTTATTGTCTTGGCGATAAGTTCCCGTGTTTCGGGGAAAATGTTCGAAAGAGATTGGGTGATGAATCTAACCATCGAGTTGATTCGAGCGAAATGCTCGCATTTTGATCCATCACGATCCGGTAAACTTTCGTTCAAGACCTGGACTGGGGCAATTTTTGAGGGCTCTGTAGGGGCTTCCCGACGCTTAGGACATTTTAAGTCCCAAGCAGGGTGGTTTCCCTTGCAGTTGGGACAGGTGGAATTTTTTAATTTGGGGCAATTGGAGTTTTTGTGATCCCCTCCGCAGGAGGCGCATGCGGGTTTTGCTACACACTCGAAGCGGTCATGTTCGGTTTTTGTGCACGTTGTGCAGAATTTGGAAATTGGTAGTGGAACTTTTGAAGGTTCCACTTCGTGAGTACGCCCGTAGATTGACAGCCCTTTTAACAAAAGTTCGTCAATCGCGTTTTTTGAAAAAGTAGTAACTCTGATGAGTGTTGTTTCTTTATTGGTAGCTCTGGAAATAATTCTCCAGCATTTATTAAAAGGAATATTGGTATTGTTGAGAGCTTCCATGACCTCTTCGAGTTTGTAAATTTGATCAACATGTTTGATAACGCAGGAATTTGGGGGGGGGGCGGTTTACTGGATTATTAATCTTGTGATAGTTTGGAGAGGAAAATGAAATAGAGGGAGTACCTACGGTGTTTTGGAGTAATTTTTGAAAATTTTGGGGGGCGGGGCTACTGCATTCAATAAGGGCAGTCTTATTGAAGTTGACTTTAAGGTTAATTAAAGTCAACTGGGTGGTTTTAATAACCCTGTAAAACTCTTTTTGGGTTTTGATAGAGTCCGGGATGTTACGGACCACATATCGGAATACTTTGGGGGTACGGATTGTTTGATTGGTAGAGTTATCGGAGGAATTTGATGAAAAAGATGAATTTGTCTCCGAGTTTCTACGTGAGGTAGAAATTTGGGCAGTTGGGGGTTTCGGTACGTTCAGAGTGAGTAGAGACGGAATAGGGGATGACGGAGCAGCACTCTTCTGGCTCCTGGTAGCCCTTTTCTCCGAAGTATCGCTCTTCGGAGTGGAGGACCTCCTACGGGGGTAGGCACGGAGGCAGGTGGCTTTTTACGACCACCCGCCTTGGCGGCGGTGTTAGGCATACTGAGATATATATATATATATATATATATATATATATACATATATATATATACATATATATATATATATATATATATATATATATATATATATATATATATAAACATATATATATATATATATATATATATATATATATATATATATTATATATATATATATATATATATATATATATATATATATATATATATGAGCAATCAAATAAAAAAAGAATAAAATGAATGAAATGGAATAGACTCACCCGATATACACTACACAACACGGTTCACAGGACTTTTTTCCACTCGGGACTTCCACTGGACTTTTTCACAACACTTGAGGGTGAATAAATTAAGAGGATTTGAGAAAATGCTCTTCGTCGATCGTAATAAGTGAAAGATTATTCGAGAAATCGAATTCAACAATTCGATTGTTGGGGTTCAGGATTCGCCTCGTTCTGCCGTCGATGAAAACTGCAAGACTTGAAAAAGTCTTCCGGATACAAAATAGTTTGCGAGCAGTGACTATTTCTTCTTCCTATTACAGCTTTCTGGATCACTTGGGTAGCTCTTTCTTCGACGTCTCGGAGTGGAATGCCGTTTTTTTTTGTCATAATCGTTTACTTTAAGTACCATAATTACATTATATAACCTTATTTTCTAAATTGAAAATTTACTTGATGAAAAATATTAATATTTGTGACAAGAAGTGTCCTAAGTCGTGGCCGACTTTACAGTCTGAACTTAAAAATACTACATGTGAGTTGACTCGAAATCTCTGTCCTAATGACAGGAATAAAAAACCTTAATCTTGATCCTGGTCTTCTCGGAGTATCATCCTGGGTCTCTTGTGTTTCCACGGTCTGTCTTCATCGTATTCTGAAAGTCTGGTGACGAGGGGGTTCGGATTGGTTGGCAAGGCAGCATACATTTTGACTGCCGTCGCTCTGATGAACTCGATTACACTCGGCATTTCCAAGTCTCGGTGAATCTGGGAGTTTCGGGCGTACCAAGGAGCATCCACAGCCATCCTCAGGGATTTGTTCTGCACGAT
>JARQZK010004835.1:0-12222 GCA_030704885.1 Cynegetis impunctata
ATATACAATCAATTAGCTGGTTAAAAATGAAATTGAAGCAACTTTTCAACTATAAAGTGATACGTTCTATTTTTATGATAAAATAACTATGAAACTTCTCGTCCATGTCAACCTTTCCGTGTTAATTATTCTCCCGTTCGTCGGCCCCACTTTTTTATTGAATTTGTTTACCTTGTTTTCAAGTTTTCGAATTCGAACAATGTAAAACCAGGAAAAGGCGCTCAAAGATTCGTTATTTAGGAGAAATAAAGATTAGGTTGGTATCGTAAATATTCAAGATGACTCAAAAAAAGAAGATTGTTATAAACGTTTTGAAAAAAAAGGTCCATGGAATAAAATCACATTTTTTTTCATCAAGTAGATAACAATGATCAATCTTAAAGTTGTTTGATTAGTAACTTGTTTATTGCCAATGAATGTTGCAACTAAAGTTTTAAACGCGTGTTTGGACTTTTCCAGTGAAATTAATCTTAACACTTCCTCCTATAATGTTTTGACGATCCAGTTTTTCTCAAAACAAAAAATGATTCTACGAAATAAAGCAATATTAAAGAAGTTAGAGATAACATATTTAATTTATAAATTTTTTGTTCTGTACTTTTGAGAAAATAAAAAGATGGAAAACTATATTTAAAAATTTCCAATACATTAATTTAGTAAGTAACTTCATTCGCTCCAAAAATTCCCTTTTCCATTTTTAATAAAATGTTTTGAAGACAAATGTCATGTTTGGAAAATTTTAAAAATATTCATTGACGAGAACTTGAATATTTCTCCCCGATATAAACCGAACATTTTCTTACTTTGATCCAGTTTGCAAAGTATTCATTTTCACACAAAAAAAAATTGTAAACATACCCATGAAAGTTGACATAGAAAAAGGAACATTCTTTAACATAAGAATAATTCCTTCTACATCGCATAGGGGCCGGTTCAAGTATTACGTAACGCAATTTTCGAAGATTTTTGACCCCTCCTCCCCCCTCTCTAACGCTTCCGTAACGTTTTCATGAACCCCTCCTCCCCCCTATAAACGTTACGTAACACCCAAGTGACCATTTTTACCTAAAAGTCACAAATATGTTGCGCAAAGTACAGGAAAGTTTGCTAAAAATACCGTTTTTATTGTTTTAATCGTGTTTTTCGTTAAATAATAAACAAAACAGGAGATTTTTATTTAATAAACAATCATACATAATGTCATATGTTGAATAGGGCTCAAATTTGTCCATAATAAACTTTTACTACTAATCTTACATTTTAATTATGCCGTTTTCCTGACTAAGCCCTGGTCGTTGCATACATTTTTAGCTAACTTCATCCACCATTAGTTTTTTCTCATGCAGGTTAATATTGTATTTCTCTACATATGTATGTTATATATATATATATATATATATATATATATATATATATATATATATATATATATATATATATATATATATATATATATATGTATGTTCGTATGTATGTAGGTAGATAGTTCGTAGTTTCGCTCCTGTGTATTACGTGTTTAAAGAACACTTAAAACTGGCCAACGAAACCAAAATAAATGACGAATGATACAAGTCGAGGTATTCCCCCATAAAACATAAACGGATAGAGTTGCCAACTTGGGACAACAAAATAAAACTGACTTACAATACAATCGAAGGGATTCCCCGTAAAAAATAAACGAAAAAGAGTTAACAACTTCGGAGATTCAAATTCTCTAAGTTTTTTTTTTCAATAAAAATCAATGTTATGTAGCGCGTTGTTCGAACCCCCCTCCCGCTCCTGTAAACGCATCGTAACCGTTTTACAAGAACCCCCTCCCCCCAAATTGCCCGTTACGTAATACTTGAACGCCCACCATAATTGCTCGTATTATGTGTCAAGGGCAGAAATGTTTATGAAGAAAGAATCAGTTTTGGTAACAAGATAATTCCTTAGTTTACTTAGTGAAAACTAAGTATTATAATAATTTTTTTTTGCTGTGTTTATCACCATAAAAAAATATTTCATTTAAGGAAACGAACGTAGTGGGCTTAGTAGTATAGGTTCAAACATATATTAATGCGAGATATAGACAGGCTCTCTTGTAGCAACCCATTGCAATGAATAAGAACGCAACATTTCTCCCTACTTCAATTAAATGCAAAATTCTTAATTTCTGTAAGAAAATCTTTTGAAATTAAAACACCTGGAAGGTTTAGTCAATTGACCTTTTGAATTTTCGTTTCGATTTACCTGCCTGCAAGTCATAACGGTCTAAAATACTAGGTTATCCCTTTTGATTCACCTTAGTATACGTGACGATTTACTAGCAAATGCAATTTTGTAATAATTACCTAAGCGAACGTCGCGTTACTTCACGAATTACCGAATTCGTCTGTCGACCTCGAAAAAATGCGTTCTAAGTTCTAAAAATAAAGCCTCAAGTACCGTGAAATTAACCTTGATTTTTTTCGACGAATCGCAGACATCGGGGAATCTGGCACCATCTTCTACGGCTAATTGATTCCGGCGATGTCCCGTTCGGATGACCGCCATCGAGCGGGAAAGTGGTTTTCTCGGCCTCGTATAAATCGGACGGTTTTGAACGATAGTGTGTGGGCCGCTCTTATCTTTTCGAAGACAAATATTACGCACGTATTCTCAGAATTGTTTGTATATTCGGTATTGCGCGATTTAATGCGAACGCTACAGTGCGTTTATCAAATGCAGTATTTATTGCTTTATGATAGATGGGTGGTAGGGTGGTTGTTCAGATGTTCAGACACGGGGCCCGAAGGTGTTTTCCTGTTTAAGCACCGCTGGCGAAAATTTACGTTTTTAAATTTATTTCTAATGATAGTTTCAATCAGTTTTTTGTATGTCTGTTAATACCTGAAAAAATATGTAAATTATAATAATTGATTAATGTTAAAAAAAATACTGAACGTGAAATTATGCCCGCGGGTTAGCTTTTTAATATCTTATAGCGGAATTTATTGTATGAAGAACATAATCAGTCAGCATAGATAGGACTGCAAAACAGAATTTGAAAATTTTCTAATAAAAGCAGAAGAGGACGTCAAAATATTGGGGTTTAAGTTGGTGATGCCGTGCCTAGCATCAAAACAGTTCATCAAGAAAATCATCCATCAATGTCATTGGGCGAGTACTACCGAAGAGGAATTTTCAATCCATATCTAGACGCTCTATTTCAGTATCTGGAGGATCGATTTTCAGAAAAAAATTCGAAAGGATACAACTTATAGAGCTTCATCCAAAAACCATACAGAGCATAACTTCGAAAGTTTTTTTAGAGGTAGCAGCTGCTATTCAAGGTTTCTACGGTGATCGTTCGGATAACCTTCTGTCAAAGGCACAAACCTGGCATGAGATGTGGAAGTTGTCTGAACTTACTCCTCTAGAAATCAATAAATTAAAATATATCGACCTGCTTAAATTTTCATTCGGCAATATGCCCTCTGTAACGGAAGCAATCAAAATTAGATTTACTCTTCCAGCCATAACCTGAACCGTTGAGAGGTCCTTCAACACATTAAGAACAGTCAAGACATGGCTTTTATGAAGCGTGATGAGACTTTCCGGACTTTGTATGATGATTATTCATCGTAAAAGAGTCCAGGAAAATACGGCATTTATTGATGCAGTAATTGATAAAAATGGGCTCCGCCCCAGAAGAATGTACTTATTGTTCAAAGAATGACTAAACTTAAAAAAATATGTTTATATTTTAACATTGAATGGAATTGGCATTTACTTGGTGAAAGTTCATATTCATAACTTTATAAAGAAATAAAAAACTAACATTTCACAGGTTGAAATACAAATCTATTGAGTAAACGCGTTTCGTCATAACATTGACTTCATCTCGTACTAAACTATGGTATTACAAAACAATCTATTTATACGAAAATTGAATATAACAGAGGGGTTCCTAGAGAAACTAAATAACAATAAGCAATTCATTCTGAGCTATTAGTAGGTACCTACATTGAACAGATTAAGGAGAGGAGAAGGGTTTACTTCAATCTGGTCGTTAACTAAGTGTCCGGAATTTTTATATTTATTGATGTATAGGGATTCCCAACAGTTGGTTTTATGGAGACTATTTTCAAATTGTAATATATTATAATTGTATAAAGTATAAACTTTAAAATAAAAACACTTGGCTTATGTTTCACAATATAAAAAATATTTAGATACTGTATTTAGCAGGAAAAGTCGACATGTTTCGAGTTATGAACTCATTATCATAACTCGAAACATGTCGACTTTTCGTTACTGCTAAATACAGTATCTAAATATTTTTTATATTGTGCAACATAAGCCAAGTGTTTTTATTTTGAAGTTTATACTTTATTCTTTATGATGTTTCACCAAGTGATGTGCGAGAATTCAATCTCAGTTATATTATAATTGTGATTAAAGGTATGGTTTTCTTGAATAAGATGACACGCATAATTAGAATCAATTTTCTGCTCAATATAGCTACGTTGGTGTTCGTGTATTCGAGTTTACAATTCATAACACATCACTACACCCTTTTTCACATAAATTAGCGGCTTATCATAGTATGATTCATAGACTTTTCAAAATTCAGTTGTCCGAAGCTAATTTTCGGAAGGAATTGCATATAATTAAACAAATGGCAGTAAATAATGGTTATTCACCTAATATGATTGACAGCCTCATTCAGAGGAAAAAATACAAAATGGCAAATTTCAGAAATTTTACCACTTAATATCCGAAAAAAGTAAGAAGTATTTAGCAGTTTACACATACCTTGGGCAAAACTTCCGAAAACCTGAAATTGTTTTTTCAAAAAACAAATTTCAAAAATTTCATATAAAAACCAATAATAGCATCGTTGAAAATTGATTAAAAACAACCAAATCAAAAATTCAATAGAGATGAAAGTACTGGTGTTTATAAATTCGACCTGTAACGATTGTGAAAAAATTCTATAATAGGACGGGTACTATTAGAAATTTCAAAACTTGAATACACGAACACCAACGTAGCTATATTAAGCAGAAAACTGATTCTAATTATGCGTGTCATCTTATTCAAGAAAACCATACCTTTAATCAGCAATTATAATATATTAAAAATTTGAAAATAAGTCCCTCCATAAAACCAACTGTTGGGAATCCCTATACATCAATAAATATAAAAAATTCCCGGAAATTTAGTTTAACGACCAGATTGAAGTAAACCCTTCTCCTCTCCTTAATCTGTTCAATGTAGGTACCTACTAATAGCTCGGAATGAATTGCTTATTGTTATTTAGTTTCTCTAAGAACCCCTCTGTTATATTCAATTTTCGTATAAATAGATTGTTTTGTAATACCATAGTTTAGTACGAGATGAAGTCAATGTTATGACGAAACGCGTTTACTCAATAAATTTTTATTTCAACCTGTGAAAAGTTAGTTTTTTATTTCTTTATAACATTAAGAACAGTCAAGACATGGCTAATATGAAGCGTGATAAGACTTTCCGGACTTTGTATGATGAGTATTCATCGTAAAAGAGTCCGGGAAAATACAGCATTTATTGATGCAGTAATTGATAAAAATGGGCTCCGCCCCAGAATAATGCACTTATTGTTCAAAGAATAACTGAAAATTTGTATTGAGAACATGTTGTAATATTTTATATTTTTTGAGAAATGAACGTATTATTTTGATTATTTTGTTGTAATTTAACTTGTTTTTTCTCAATTCATTTGCCCCCCAGGGAGGGGGGCAAATGCCCGATTTGCCCCCTTTTGCCGGCGCCCATGAACATACGTAAATTTCTTGTTTCCACTGAAGCAACTAAAATTGTCTATAGTTGCATATTATTTAGTAGAAACAATCAACATTTGTTGCCGAAACATAAAGAAATTTCAAGGAACATTTTGGAACATTTACGGAAATAAGCAACAGCAACAAAAATGTTCCTTCGGTGGGAACGTGGCTATATATTCATTCGTTTTCGTACTTCACTGCACTCTGAAAAAGTCTGCGACACGAATGTTTACTAGTTGCGTTCTCGATACGTTTCCACTGCGATAGCAACTTTCCCCTAACCACCGAAGTTTTTCTGTAGGGATTTCATTTTTCGGAGGTTTTGAAGTTTTCCTCGCTTCTACGCTCTTCCAGATTGATCTAGAGCAGTGGTTCTCAACCTGTGGTACGCGAACCCCTAGGGGTTCGCCGAATGTTGCCAGGGGTTCGCGGAAATATAAAGAGCAATGGCGGAACTTGAAAGACTGAACACACTGGAATCATACCAGCTGACTGTAGAAGAAATACCACGAATAGACCCCCTTAAAATCCTCAAATTCCTGAAGGTATTGAGGCTTGAGGGGCTGCTGTAAAACGAGAACACATCGAGAAGCAGAAGAAGATGGGGCACAATAGATCTAATAAGGTCGCAGCGCATCGGTCACCATCCACACCTACCAATACCAATACTAATGGCGGAACTTTATAAATAAAATATTTCTTTCAATTTAGCAACCTCTGCACCGACAAAAAAAGGCTTAACTTAATCAGCGAAAATTGGATATTCATGAGTGAAACACTCATTAACCTTTCTACTGACAGTACGTTGAAATCCGAATTTAAAGGTAAGACTTTCATCAAGTTTTGGTTAGATATCACCAAAGTCTTCCTAGCAATCAATTTTTTTTCCATTTCCATTGAAAGTCTTGGTAGAGAGAGCGTTTTCCTCGTACGCGTTCATAAAAAACAAGTACAGAAACAAACTGGATGCTGCCCCGGACTTAATATTGTAAGTACTTATCATCGTTTAAACCAGACATCAAGAAGCTGAGTTAGAAAAAGCAAGGACAGAGCTCCCACTACATACAGAAAAGATCCCCTCGTTTTGGTTATGAAACAAAATTAAAAGATATTAATGAAACAAGTGACCCTATAAAAATGCTTTGTATTTTACAAAGTGGGTGACTTTTGTGGGTTGTTTCTTAAAACAATTCAATACAGAAGACTCTAACAGTTATTTATGTGCATTTCATTGGTGACACCAAATAAGACTTTTTTAATTCATTTTTCTTATGCTAGTAGGACTTATATCCTAGGGGCTACAATCAGTGAAAATATATTCTCAAGGGTACGTGACGAAAAAAGGTTGAGAACCATTGCGACTAGAGGGATGAATTTTTGAACGTAGATCAAGGTTGCGATGGCCTATAAGTTGAGAAAATGACCCGTCCCTCAGACTTCAATACTGGCTTCTAGTTTCGTATATGCGTTAGCTTTCTCAACTAACCTGAGTCGATTGAATTGGAGTAATTCCCAAACTTCAATTTATGCGATCACCTTGTCCTTCGGGCGCTTTCCTTATCCAGGGTCAAATAGAATCCGAGATAAGCCTCGTGCGGAGAAATTTTCCAGCTGTTCCTGGGAAAACTTACAGCTTGTGGAGTCTATTATTATTTTTCTTTTACTTTCTGAACACACGCAATGCTGCGAAACAAAACCTTTTACATAAATATGGACCGTTGGAGCTAATGGTTCTATAATATATTAGCTGATTTTGAATTTGCGATCATTGGGAAATTAGAAACTTAAAGAGGAGAATGAACATTGCTGCATTAAATATAAATTTTGAAGATTGGGAGATCGGGCAACAACTCCTATAAGGGTATCCGCACAACGCGCCTGGATGGTAGAGGGTAGCCTAGCTGGTCGCCTGGCTGCAAGCATTATCTTCGTAGTTTCTTACGGGGTACCGTACGTGCGCGCAGGTCCGGTCGATTGTATGCTAGCAGGCTGTGTTGCTGGTCGCTGGAAGAACAACATTTTACATTCTACCAGCTACCAGCGACCAGCGTGCTAAATGGATGTGGAAAAATTGATATGTCTTGTGCAGAACAAATCACCCCTCTGAAATCAGGCTCATCCAGACCATCAAAACAGATTTATTGTGGCTAAATTATGGGATGGTGTTGCCGTAGAAATGAATGTAGATCATAAGTAGAAATTTTAGATTATTTTCGTATTCAGAAATGAAATACCTACTAAATATTGGATGGATTCGTCCGTTACTTTGTGATGATAAATAAAGATAAATGAAACACTTAACTTTGTTTTTTATATCACTATATTTATTAAATTGTTTGGGACAGCAGTTTCGTAGTACAACTACACTTTCAAGCGAATGAACATTTTTGCATTGTACAGTGTCGGTAATAGTAGGCATATAAAGGAAGGAGTTGAAAGATTATAATTGCTGAGAATTTCGAATTTTAACCTATACAAATGAAGGGATTGCTAACAACATCAAATTATTTAGCTCTCTGTTGTAAGAACCAATTTGTAGCATTGTTTTCTAATGAATAAAAATCATCACTGTCGCTACTTGAATCATCCATTTCAACCACAAATCTGCACACTTCGCGGATTGATTTCCGTATGACCAGCTATAATCTACTGGCGTTGACGTGCGTATCTAGCGGTTTTTAATTCTATCATCTGGTCTACCGGCGACAATCCAGGCGACCTTCCAGGCCCGTTGTGTGGATACCCTAATGAAGGAGAAGTATGCTCCGGGGCTCTGGAAAGAAAGTTTATAATCCTGTTCAGAGAAGTGTTAAGGTGGCAGGTACATTATTGAGGGGCTTAAAACTAGAGCTGTGGCAAACCGTATGTATTCGTTACTAAGTAACGAATACTTCATTAGACTCGAAGTAACGATTCGTTACTTTCGAACTAGCATCGTTACTCGTTACTTTCGCATTTTTCCTTTGCGCATGACTTTGAGCATGTATTTGTACTACTGTTCTGTTTATGAATATCATATAAAAAAATTAAAATTTATCTTTGGGTAATAATTTTTAAGGTAGATAACCGTGACGTCAGATGTTTAATTTTTATTAGATGTAGGAGTGAAAAGATGACCACCACAAGTCACACGAACTTTACTTTACTTTTTTACCTACATATTACATCAGTTAAACACTCACATATTTGATAAATAAAATTTTTTTCATAAGTATAAAAGAAAACATGAAAAAAAACAAGACATACCTCTAAAAAAAAAAAAAAAAAATTCTTAAAGGTGTTTATCAGTAATAATAGCATCAATGGTGTTTTCCTAAAAATATGCACATAGCATTTTATTGTAATTAATAAAATGCAAATCAGCTATCTATAACCCTAGCCTACAGGGAAAGTGTCCCTATAAACCAATAAATCATACTAAGTGAATAACGACACATAAATATTAATTCAATAAAAAAGTCTTAAATCTTTCAAAATAATCGTAATATTATAGGAACTAAACGATCTTATACGAACAAGTTATATCATGTAACGAAACCCTTTACGAAATACCTAAGTTTTAAATATATGGGGTAAATATCTGTAAAGTAAAACTACTTTCCCTTTAATATAGGTTGAATGCTAAAATATATTTCCTTCAGTTATAAGATGGAAGTTGGCATCAAAGTACAAAAAGTTTAAAGAAACTTCGATAAACTATGATAACCCCCTTTCCCGCCTTATGCAATGACCTCACAACTAACCCCGACCATAGAAAATAATCATGGAAAATTTTTTAAAATTAAGAATGAAAGATAAGAATCTTAGTGATTAAATACGCTGTTGTTTAACCTTAATCTTCGCAACGTCCAACTACACTAACTGTGAAGCCATCATTATTCTCGAGGAAGGATGGAGTTCTTTCAAATAAGAATTAAATGGCATGTGCTGTGTGCAGTTATGACCTACTTCATTTGCGGTGCTTGATTTTCAATTTTGAAATGTTTATTTGGTGTGATGCAATTCAATCTAAAGCCGATAAGATAATTTTTAAAGAACAGAAATTTCAAAGTACTTGGTAAATGATTAATAAACATTTCCTGAACCTAATATTTATATACAACGTAGATGTAATATAAAATGAATAGTGAATGAATTTTCCTAATAACTGACCAAATTTTCAACCTATAAATTCTTGGGATCTAATCAAGAAAAATTTTAAAATTAATTATGAAGGTAATTTTGGTGAATCCATGGTTATGTAATAATACAGCAAATTTTTTTGAGCAATTCCAATATAGGTAGTCTCAACTCAACTGTTCTTAATTACTTTACCAAATTTGTTATTGTTGTCAACCTCAATATTCTGTTGAGTGGTTTCCTTGCAATAACTGAAATTTCTGTCTTATTTTTATTTTCAACATGGCCTTCGACTTTTTGTGGTCGCGCCATGGTAGAGTGTAGTGTAGACCATTGGCTTATGGTGGTACGATAATAGGAGAATATATTTTAAAGGGTTTAAAAAAATGAAGCAAAAATAATCCATATGAGCAACTCGACCAATGAGGGTTTAAATATGAAATAAAGTATTGATCTTAACAAAAAATGACTAGATTATGAATATGAAAGGGTTAAATTCAAAGAAATAAATGACAAATGCAGTTTGAGAAAAACATTGAGAAATAGGGAGGAACTAAAATTTTTGAAAAATTGAAGTATCATAATTTCTGCAAAAAAACTATGTTGAAAAAAGTAGCAAGTATGTTTTAACAGATATGGGTAGTGATGTGAAAATTGTAAAATATTGCAAGTTTTAAAATTTGTTCTTTCGGAAGAAACTCGAGAAATATTATTAAACTTTCTAGATATTCATTCGATAAAAAATGCTGTTTCCTGGGCAGATTGTATTGTACCTGCTTGAGGTGATGGCACATTTACTCTGGCAGCAAAGTTTAATAAGAAAACAATAAAATTACCTGTATTGGTGTTAATTCTGATCCAAACCGTTCGCGAAGGTTTCCTATGTTTGCCAAAAAAAGTACTCTTCAAACCCAAAAGGGGCTTTTGAAAGGCCTGAAAACGGTAAGAAATTCTGTTCTAAGTGATAAAAAAATGTGTGATACTAATTTTGTTGTAAAATATAATTGAAAAGTATGGTTATGCAAATAATAGATTATTTTTCATGATACATGTATGCTTCCATAAATAATAATAATAATAATAATATATAATATATGTTTATGTTACTTATCTACAATAGTTTTGAATTTTTCATAATGTTTTTAGAATTGGAAATATTATCTGTTTGTATGCATCCTAACTAATGGGATAATAATTTAAATAAATACAATGCCATCAGTCTTACCCCTTGGTAGGGAAAAAAATTAAGAATGTACTTCAATTTAATAGGGTTCCTTCCATGGAATGTTCAGAAGTAGAAATAAGGACTAGAATAATTGAAACTAACTAGAATGGTCCCAAAAATGTTACATGATAAACTCCTTTTTATGATGTAGAAGAGAGTAATTGGCAAAGAATGGGAGGGGGTTTGAATCATATTGGTGATAAAATCCTTCCAGTTCTGGCTCTCAATGAAGTAAAGATCAATTTTTAATTATAATTAAGGAAATAGGTGATAGGACTATACCTAAAGCAGGTCTTCTATGTTTTATTATTATTAGGAAATGGAAGATTTTCTCCTTCATCCAGTATTTTGGTTTTATAGATATCTTCGCATTTTAATACTAAAATGGATTAGTACATGAAAGTTATCAACTCTGGCCAAAGATCAACTAAGCATGAATAATAAGTAAGTTTGGAATTTCGTTTTCCTTGAAACATAATTATACTCAATAGGTGTATTAATCAGAAATTAATAATGGTAAAAACCTCACTCCTTCCTTCCAGAGTTAAATTGGAAACATAGGCTATAGATCTTTTCAACTTTGGTAGTGTACATTGTTGTATATTTAATGGATGTTTTTAAAATTGAACAGGCTACTAAAGTTGAAACTTTGGGCATTGTTCTAAGTTTGTATGCCATATTTCAGTTGCAAGGCATGAATAAATTCCTATAATTTATTAACTCATTAATTTCTATTTCAAAGCATTAATGAATTATTTTTCTGGATGTATTGTAAAACCTAATTTTCTTGTGTTGATATATTCTTCATAGTATTTTTTGCAGAAATAGTAAAAAGTTGATTCTATTTTCTTTCAATATGTCCTTCAGGTTTTCATTGGTTGAAAACCCCTTTCGGCTAAGGTATCTCACTTGGAACTGAATTTTGATAATGCAGATCAGATACACAAACACGAAGTGTTCAGTGGATTTGCATTTGCAACAGGCACAGGCTCAACTTCTTGGCATTATAGTATTAATAGAAATAACCTGTTCAGACAGTAACTGAAATTGTTGAATAACTGATGGATATGGAGCGCAAACAGAAGGAAA
>JARQZK010004836.1:0-12169 GCA_030704885.1 Cynegetis impunctata
AACTCGTAACCGCTCGACAGTAAGAAGCATTCTTGTCAGAACGGCTAATATCGGTATTCGGTACTACTGTCTGGGCCATTAGCGTTTTCTTTACATTGATTGGGAATGGTATTTACGTTAATTTCATTTTTCGAACGTTTAGCTTCGTAATTTGTGTTTATTTTGGACTTCATATTTTCTAGTGGTTTTTATGTTTCGGTTGAGTATAATATTTATCTCTGTTCAACTGTAGATAACCTACCTACCTCAAGTTGAAATTTACACTGTGAGTTTTCATCATTGAACATGAAAATCAATAATAATAACAAGAAAACGGTGTCATGGGACACCAGGTAGGAACGAAGTTCCTTCGGATAATATAGAAGCACCACAATTTGCGAAAACGAAACATGTGCGTGTCCACCTAGAAATACGGCACTCAATAGTCCAGTACTTAGACCACTCGATCGTCAACGCATGTAAAATTTAGACGCAAGATAACGTATCGCCACGCTATACAATTGATTAGGGAGTTTTTCAGTTTCTATTTAAAGTCAACGTAATTATCGTAAACCGCTATGTTGAGTTTGCGCAGAACAGAAAACGTTATTAACGGGTTGAAGATCCTAAAAGAGTTTTTGAATTCAAATTTATTGCGAACGTCAAATAAGTATAACCTCTCTTTTGTTCTTGTATTATTTTTTGTCGGGTGATTTTTCCAATTTTCATCACCTATTATTAGCGTTCTTTGGGTAAATTATCATGGAAGATGTAATAGACTATATAGCGATCAAGCGCGGGGGTGTGGATCATAATTTAATGAGAGGTATAATCTTACATAACATCTTTAAAGAGGAACAAGAACGTGAAAATATTGATGGAAACATACCCGTATTATATTTGTATAATATTGAGGTTAAAGAGGTGAAAAGAAGTTTCTGTTTTGAAAGAGAGAAAACTTTCAAGAAAGCATCGATGACATGGCTACATTCATTATTACCAACTGAATATGGACAAAACTAAGTACTTACCAACAAAACTGAAAGAAATAACATGAAATAAAAGGAGAATTAACATGAATACTCTGCTTGAATGGTTTGGATGTAATGAGTTATTATATGTTTTTAATTTTCCTGACGTATAACAGCTGTCCAAAATTACGGTGGACTTTTGAGAGTAACTGTTTTTTTTATAAAATCTCTGTTTTCTTTCACTCATTCCATTTTTAGTGAGGAACAGTGTTGCCAATTTAGCGACTTTGTCGCTAGATCTAGCGACATTTCATTGTCTTTAGCGGCTTAAATTAAGTGTCTAGCGACAAAAAAAATCTAGCGACTATTCTAACGACTTTTAGAGTTTAAATAAAAAAGTATTTTCGTACCACATTCGATTGCTGCTATTCAGTCTGCAGTCATTAAACTCTATTTTAATGATTAAATATCTTTAAGAAAAACCAATAAAAGCTGCTAGCTAAAGAAAATTGGAAACAATTCATTTGGCAAACGTACATGGCACCCTCAGCCATCTACTTCACGTATTAATTCCAGTTCCAAACGGCTACATTAACCATTTCAGATTATTAGCGATAGTTCTGATGATGAATGAAGAAAGTTTTTCATCATTTTTAGTATTATGTTTTAGACTTTTTATTTGTGAAATAATCATTTTTTCAATTGGCGGCAATAAATAATATTTCATGTATTATTTTATTTTTGGTATCAATTTCTCCATTTTTTATTCTCAATTGTTTTATACCGATTACAATAATTATTATTCTTTGTAAGTAAATCAACTTATTTTCTTTTATTTCAATAGGCGTCCGAAATTAAGATCGTAGCGCCGGAACGGCTAATATCGGTACTAGAGCATGGGAGATTAGCTGCTTTGCACTGCTTTGTTTACATTGGTTGTAATGGTATTTACGTTCATTTCGTTTTGAGTTTTCGAACGTTTATCGTCGTAATTTGTATTTTTTTTGGACTTTCTATTTTCCTGTGATATATTGTGTTTGGATTGAGGATAATTTTATCTCTGTTATAACAGTACATAGATAGATATAACAGTAGATAACCTACCTAGCTGAAGTTGAAATTTATACTGTGAGAGTGAGTTTTTATCATTTAACATAAATTATCATGATCGAACGATTGAACCTGCATTTAAATATGTATTGGTAATTTCAGTGTTTCCAAAATGAAGTTGAGGATATTGGAATATATGAATTATCTGGGCGGAACTGAGAATTCTAAATGTATAGTTGAAGGGGAAAATGTTTTGAATGCCGGCCATCTGGTTTTGGCTGGTCAAATGGAGGCAAATCATGATTCTATTCAAGTGTATGCATTGTGTTTACAGTCTACTGCTCTCAATTCTGATCCTCATGAAATTAAGGGTACTTTGAATATTGAGAACTCCTTGTCTGTCAGGAGTATCTCATGCTCCTGTAAAGCTGGAAATAGCGGCAAATGTAAACATATTTCAGCATTTCTAGTCAAATGTGTTAGGTAAGAAGATCTTTATCCTGAACAATGATCATTTGAAACTTCATTTTAATTACTTTTTAGGGAGGATGTTGAATCTTTAGAAAAAATTTCCCCAACTGACATCAAATGTGTTTGGTCCACACAAAAAGCAGTCACCAAGGACAAATACAAACCAGTTCCTATAGACTAGATGCCTTGTTTGAAGAATAAAATGAGGAAACCAGTTATAACAGTGGATAAAGAAGAAATAATGAATTTTTTCTGTCGCAGCCTTCCAAATTCTGCTATAGCCAAACATAGGTTGGTTTTTTGAATGTGACAATGGAACATAGTTAAATAATACCATTTTTTGCCCGAAAGACAGGGTAGACCAGTATGTGAAGATGAAATGAACAGGTTTTCAGAATCATGCCGTTCTCATCATAATAACTGCAATCAAGCAGTTCTATATAACTCCTGTCAATCAGCTTGCATGATGCATTTAGCATCTGTTGAAATACAGCAACAGAAAACTTGTTGTTCACAACTGTTTTCAAATCTCTTTCCAGAAGAGGATGAAGAGGTTTTTATGAATTTTCAACAGCATTCAACTGAATGGGCGAAGCAAAGGAAATTCAGGATGACCGGAAGTAGGTGCTATGAATTATTCACCTATTCCAAAAGCGAATGGAACACTAAAGCCCTGAAGTATTTTTACCCTAACTTGGTAAATAATAAATATGTAAGGCATGGCTTGCAGTGGGAGCATCGTGCACGAGAAGTATTCCAGAAGAGTACAGGAGCCGATATTTTTGAATGTGGGATGGTGATTTCTCATTCAAATAGATGGCTGGGATATTCCCCCGATGGAATAATATTTTTAGAATGAAATCCAGCTTACCTTTTGGAAATAAAATGTTCTTTTGAAGGTAAAGTAATATACTCTTTACAACACTGATCAGTTATTCATACTCATGGCACAGACACTAAATATATCTTTTATCAGGTAGTACGAAGACTATCACAAAAGCTCTCAAAAAAATCACTTATGTTATCCAAGAAATGGGGAATTTAAGTTGAAGAAGCACCATAAGTATTATGGGCAAATACAAATGGGGATGGCTCTTCTTAATCTACATAAGACATTTTTTTGTTATATACGCATCTTTTGATGACAGTATTTTTGGTAATGGAGGTAGATTTTGATTAGGAGTTTGCAAAGAGTATGTTATCTGTAATAAAAAAAAAAAATGATTTCTACAAAATATTACATGTATTATGTGGAAACCAGGGTATGTGATTGATAAGACATCATGTACCTATATTTTTCACTAAGAATATCATAATTGAAGACATGTCCTCAAAAATTAACAAGTATGAAATTACTCCAAAAGCAATAAAGATTAAAGGGAACTGCGGTAGCAGGTTAATGATGAGATGATATCATACTTTATATATATATATATATATATATATATATATATTAAAAAATAACAGACATAATAAATACAGAGCTTAATAATTTATTGAAATTATTATTAAAAATGAAATTTTCACAAGAACAAAAAAATAATGTTTATTCAGATAGATTAAGTACTAGTTATGGTCAGTTTTTTTTATAAGGGTTTAAAGCAATCCAATGAATTGCCTGATATTAAAAACTGTGATAATCTTATGAGATTTAAAGGGTATTGTACTGACTATGTTAAACAAACTGTTGGATTATAATTATGAAAATATATAACTATTTTATTTTTTGTTATGAAATTTAGATTCATTTATTTTGTGATACTTTAAAGAAAATAATGTGAATATTTCTAGTCAAGTGCTAAATAAAGTGATTTTTATTGTATAATCAGTTTTTTATATTGGTATGTTGAAGAATACATAATTTAGGTAAATCCTTGAGGTACAGTAAAGAATATGCAGAAAATAGTTTCTCTATTTGTTACATGAAAGATAGTACAATTGATTTGGTTCAGGCTTTCACGATCAGTTTATAAACCCAAACAAGAACACTAGTTAAGGTACAATTAATTTTTTAAGTATCTACTATCTGCTAAAATTGGTGCTGATAAGTTGGTTATTGCACTAATAATAACAACTATATCTTCGATCAGTGGAATCATATTCCAGTTCAATTTTCCAGATAATACATTGGAAATTTTCAGTCTTTGATTTGAGTGTTCGATATGTACCCTAGCTGAAGCAATTTTTGCATTTAAAATTGCATCTTCTGCAGAAAGTTGTTTCTTCTTTTTAAGAAATGGTGGCCTTATTAATTTTATTCTGTTTATTTTACAAATGTCATCAATTAGAAAGCCCTTGTCAACCATAATTGCATCCCTGCCAGAATCTAATAATGAAATGATGTTGCTTTTCTTCAAAAATTAATTTATGCAGAAGCCCTACCTCCATACGGTTTGCTTATGAACGTTATAACACTACCTGGTGATATTCCTATCATAAATTTCACAGTCATATGTGATTTATATTGGGAGTAAAACCTGATCCTACAACACAAACACTTGGGAGTTTGTAACAATTTCTGTGCAATCCAAAATAACCCAAAATAATATCACATTTTGAAATTCTGCAAAACACTTGGGCATATTTTTCATTATATCTATTTGGGTAGGGAAATGTATAAGTGCTTCAAAACTGATTATAGCATTGGTATTATTTCAGAGATTTGTAATTTCTACACATCTCTTGAGTTATATTGAAATGAGCACCCAAGGTTACATAAGTGAGACTAAGTCAAACGACGAGCTTTCTTATCTTTATAATATGTCTCGAACACTTTCACCACGTAGTCAAATATTTGAAAGTTATTGACACAAAGTAAAGCTTCTCAGTTTATCATCTTTGACAAGCAGTTCACATAAAGTCAATACTTTCGGAGTATTGACTTGAACTTCAGCATCTCTAAATTTGGTGCCACCTAGATTGGGGTTGAGATCTCATTAATGTGAGCATGGTTTTCAGCAGCATCCTTGTCAGCCTGATTTTCTTCCACCATATTTTCACAAAATGCATTATTTTTCATTTGATTCTGCTTTCATTCACCAAGTTGTCTATCCTCCCTTCTATCTTCTTCACAGAGCTTTCTCACTGAAAATCTAAAATCTCTAGATGATGGCGAATATTCAGTTTCAGTTATAAGTGGAAGTTTTCTTTGTGGGAACAGCATTGGACTTCAAAATATCTACGTTTTTTGGTTAGCTGAAAATTGCACATCATCACTTGGTATAATTATATATGGAAAAAACCCACAAACTTACCATCGGGAAATAACTATCATCAGTAAAGTGTAAAGAACAAACTCGCATATGTTTAGACACTTGTTTTCCAATACTTAAGTTATGAATCCACGCCTTTCTTCTGTCCATCATTTCCTTGTTTCCCAACTTTATTTGGAATGCAACTTTGAATTGTCCAGCTTTCGGAAAGGTATGTAAGCTATATTCGGGTTTTTTTGCCCAAGATGAACAATAGAATACACAACAATAGTGATTCATCTCTTCTGAACGTTTGTAAACGATCCAAAATACAATTAAAACTCAACAACTTCTCATATAAAATACACGTAAACAGATGTAAACAAATCAATCTATCTCCCATGCTCTACTAATATTCGACACCGGTAGGGGGCGTATCGCTTATTATGTTTTCCCTATAGATCAAAAAACTGTGTCCCATTTCTGTGTAAAACACGGTACTTGAAAAAATTGCTCTCGTCTACTGATATTTAGCGACTTCTAGCGACTTTTGATTGTCCATAGCTAGCGACATCTAGCGACTTTTGATTGTCCATAGCTAGCGACATCTAGCGACTTTTCAAGCGTCCGTTAACGACTTTTTGAAATGTGTAATTGGCAACACTGGTGAGGAAGTTTCCATACCAACTCTCGTTTCACAGCGATAAAACATGCAAGCCGGCAAAACTTAGCAAGTTAGGGAACATACCCAAACTACGTGACCCGTTCAGGGGAGGGAGGGGGGTCTTCAAAATACTACGATTGGTCACAGGGGCGGGGGTAGGGGTTAGGTTTTTGTCACGTAGTCAATGTCCTCTGGAAACGTGTTCGTTGAACATGATTGAGATAAAAGATAAATGTGAATAAAAGAAAAAAATACTTTCGTTTTAGTAAATTAAGTTCTTGGTACATAGGTTTTTTCTTCTTGATAATATTTTTTTCACCTGTAAATTATAGGTATGTAAATGATAGCCAATTTTCGATGTTTGTATGGAGTATCTCAGTAACTATAGAAGGTAAAAAAAAATGGGGGGCGCATACTCAATCTCTTTTATCGATTCAAATTCACTGGCGAAACCCAAAATTCGCTGTCTTCTTTAGTTTTCGAGTTATAAGCAAAAATTTCATTTTTCCACTTTAAGACAAGTGTGCATACCTGTCATGGTTGTTTGAAGTTACGAGATAATAACTTTTACATTATTTAGGCACTTTTTTCTGTATGTTTGTTGGTTGGATCGGATTTTTTCCCCTTTCTAACGATGTATAATATGTCAGGTTGCTTTTGATGTGTAAATCTTTAATAGCAAGAATAATATTTTAGTTCATTCCCTTTTGCGTTTTTTATATGTACCTATTCCATATAGCAGGTGAAATCTATGACAGAGCTTGTCCATTTCTTTCCATCATAATATCAATTAACTGATTTAATCGTAAAAGTCAGGATGTCGTACAAAAATTACGAGAAATATGATATGTTAGAAAGCTTTATTCAAAGTAATAACAGTTGTGATATTATATCTGAGATATATTTCAATGGCTATTCAGGAAGAAGACAACCTAATAAATCTATTTTCAACTGATTAAAAGAAAATCTAAATAATTGTGAATCATTCAACAAGCCTAGACCAAAATATTAGATATTTACATAATTTTTTTTATAAGACATTACAATTATAAACAACAATACAAATTACAATAAATGTTCAAACTTATGTTCATTGTGGTTGATACATAAATTACATGTCTTTATAACATTCTGAACTGCATTATGAATATGAATATTTGAAACTGAATTCACAAAGTATAAAATTTACGTGGCTGTCGTGTTTTAACCTATCATATATATCAAGAAAATCTTAACTAACGGTACTACGCAATTTTGAATCAGTAAATTATTGAGGAATTCATGGACAATCCACCCATAGTTGAGACACAAAATCAGTTCCAACATGATGGTTCACCGCCTCATAATATAAGTACCGTTTCAAAATTGTTTAGTACTAATTTTGGAAATAACTGCATGATGAATAATATTCCAGTGAGGTCGCCACCACAATCACCTGACTTAACACCACTGGATTTTTTCTTTTGAGGACAAATAAAAGACAATTATATAAGAAAACCAGTAACAATATAAATGAACATAGACAAAATTTTATGGAATGTGAATTACATTTCAAATATTGATATTGTATGCATAATGCCGTTTAGAATATTATAAAGATATGTATGTAATTTATGTATCAACCATAAAGAACATCAGTTTTTAACAACATTTATTGTAATTTGTATTATTTTCGTATAGTTGTAATATCTCATAAAATTAGATGTAAATCTCTAGATTATACAGAAAAAAAGTGCCTTAAGAATGTCTCGTAATTTCACAAAAAACCATGATATGCACACTTGTCTGAGAGTCAAACTTTTGTTTATAACTCCAAAATAAAAGACGATTTAATATTTTGGTTTTCGCCGTTAAATTTGACTCGAAAAAAGAGATAAAAAATGCGCCCTCCATTTTTTTGTATCTCCTATAGTTACCGAGATACCCCATACAAACATCGAAATTTGCCCACTCTGTAAATAATTTTTTTTTAACTTTCTGTCTACAAGAAAATGATTAAAAAAATATTTATGAATTACTACGTGAAAACTAAAGGGGGAGGGAGGGGGTCTTGGATTATACTACGGATGGTCACCGACGGGGGGGAGGGGGATGCAAAGTTGTAAAAAATAGGTCACGTAGTTTGGGTACGTTCCCTTAATTTCATCGATAATATTTTGACATTTCTTACATTCATAGATAGCTTGGGAAATGAATACCATAAAGAAAACAAACAATGTTTAGATAGTTAATCTATGATGCATACTTATTAAATTTGTCAAATAGCGCAATACGTGTCAAAAAGTAGAATGGGGAATATATTTTCTCGTGAAATAGTCAGTAGTAATATCACAAGAGCATCGAAAATAATCGATTATACTACCGAGTCACGAGACGTATTTTGCGAAACACCACGAGAGCGCAGCTCGAGTGGTGTTTTAAAAAAATACGCCGAGTGACGAGGTCAGTATAATCGATTATTTTCGATTTCTCGAGTGGTATTCGTTACGATTATATAACGAATAAAAAATATTAATTTTTTTTGACAAACGTCAAAACACCGTCAATATGAAAATATTCATACATTTTGACACGAGGCGAAACACCAAAACGATTATATCACGTCGTCAAGGGTATATTCACTTATCTATACGCAGTCGTTAGGCAAAATTCACGGATTCTATTGGCTCATTCACACATGAGTTATATAATCATGTGGAATACCACTCGAGATGAAATTTAAGCAGGTAAAATTTCTCTCTTGTAACATGCAAGTTTGTTACTTAGGCAATTTCGCTCATGACATTTTTTCCAAAATTTTTGATACAAATGTCATTCGCGATGCCTAAGCAACGAACTTTCATATTACAATCGAGAAATTTTGCCGGCAAAATTTCATCTCTAGTGGTATTATATATGAATATTTTAGTTTTTACCTAGCTATAGAATCAAGTTTTATTTCATATTCTTGATGTTATGGTAAACTGTTATTTTGGTTGTGCAAATAAACATTTTTTATTATTATTATTTTGATAGTATCTCTGGTTGTTACATGAAAGAAAATACAATTATCTAGAACCTCTGGATGATGGTTCAGATTCGGATGAAAGTAGAAGTTTTTTCGTGAGAACCGCATTGAACTTCAAAAACCCTACGTTTTCCATAGAAGTAATACAGATAGAGTAGGCATACTATAGGCGCGTTTGTAAGCGAGAGCGTCCGGCCTTTAGAAAGAGAGAGAGAGAGAGAATGACATACGTATGCTGTCCTTGTCTACTAGCGCGCGCGTCGGACTCATTCATGTCAGCACGTGAATAAAATGTTTCGTTTGTACGGAGTACAAACAAAGCGCATAAGCAATGCTACAGAGAGATAGCATACCTACCCGATTCTCTTTCTCTTTTTACCCGTAGGACGCTCCCACCTATAGGCATGCCTACTCTAACTGTATATATTACAGTTTGGCTTACTGTCATCTGTCCTCTGGAGTGTTCCTGTGGGGTTGCTCGGTGGGATGGTGAAGAGTTTTTGTATCCCAGAAGAGACTTGTGAGGTTGCCTTTTGGGCTTCAGCCGAGAGACTACTGTAGGGGGTACTTTATTGAGAACAGACTGCTCACATTCCCGAGTATCTTTATATTGGAAGGTGCATTGCATGCCAAGAAGCACAACCAGGAATTCGAGAAGTTGGGTGATCATAGCAGGTATTGCACAAGGAATGCAAATGTTATGTCGATGCCCAGACCCAGATCTTCATGTTACGAGGGATGCCCATAGTACTCTTCCATCGTAGTATACAATAAGTTACCTGTACATCTGAGGAATTTGACCATGCCCAGATTCAAAACGGCAATAAAAGATTTCCTTTTGAATAGAGCATTCTATTCAGTTTCCGAATACCTGTCCTGGTGATTTTTTTTCATATTATGTCTTTTGTCTGTGAATGTTACATTATAGAGTGTATTTACATTGCATGTTTTATTTTATGTACAAAAAACGATTATTTTCATAGTATATACATTTTTATTATATTTACATTGACGAGTACACGCTGTATAAGCCATACGTGCAATAAAGATTATTATTATTATCTCTATGACGTTTTCGGTTAGCTAAAAACTGCACATCATCAGTTGGTATAATTCTATATGGAAAAACGCATAAACTTACTACAGGGAAAATAATTATTCTCAGTAAACCGTGAAGAACAAACTCATATGTTCAGACACTTTTATTTCAATCTTCAAGTTATGAATCCACACCTTTCTTCTGCCCATCCTTGTTTCCCAACTTTGAATTATCCAGCTTTCCGAAAAGTATGTAAGCTATATTCGGGATTCTTTTGCCCAAGATGAACATTAGGATACACAACAATAGTGATTCATCTCTTCTTAACAATTATAAAAGATCCCAAACAAAATTGAACACAACTAAATCACATACAAAACACACGTAAACTGATGTAAACAATGCAATCTATGACCCAAACTTTAGTAATAATCGACAACGGTAAGGGGCGTACTGTTTATCCACGTTCGATTATAGCACGTAGCTATGATACTGAATAAAGCAGAAGACGCAGATTATCACATTTTCATTAAACAGTATTTATACTGTTCTTATTAGGCAAAATATCTATTTATAAAGCTAAAGAACTATACAAATATAAGTGATGTCCTACAATATGCAGATGAAACTACTAGTAACACATGAAAAAATATTACAAAAATGTACTACAAGAACTGATGAAAACAAACAAATGGTTCTCTAAGTGGTGCTTAAAACCAAATCCTGATAAGTGCTAATACATAATCTTCAACGATAAGATCACACAAAATTCGTCAACAATAACAATAAACGTAATTTCTAAAGCACCAGCAGCTTCTATGAAATATCTTCGAATACTGACTGCACACGCAGTCAATAGAAAAAAACAATAACAAGAGTGAAACATTTCAGATACCTAACATGGTACTCCCATATCAACTTGAATCGATGCAATGGGAGCCACAGAATCTACACTGATCAGTTACTGATAAACCTATTCTCATCAGATGCTTCCTGAGGTGACATGTCATGTAAGGAAGCCAGTGAGGATTTGTAATTTACTCTTACTGAGATCCAGAGATGTCCTTTGGATCTTGCAGTTTTAAAGTTCTTTTCGGAGTGACCCATCCCTGGAAGATTCCGCTAGAGTGTTTCTCTTTCGGTTTCCTCCTTCTCCAGAAACTCTCTCTTATAGGAGCATTTTCCTATACTACAGAAACTGAAGAAATCTGCATATAGGATTGAACCCAGTACCTGAGGATTAGGAGTCCAATTCTACCTTCACGGCTCTAACAAGCTCTAAAAAAATTCAATTTGAAGAAATCTGCATGTGGAATTGAACCCAGTACCTCAGGATTAGGAGTCCAACACTATGTTCACGCTCTACCAAACTTTAAAAAAAGTTTCAAATTGAAGAAATGCGATCGCCATTGCAATAATCACATTTCATTCCAATTTTCAGGCTAGAGAGAACCAACAATATGATATCATTGAAGTAGAGGATTTTATCAGAGTGATAACAGTACGGTTTATATATTTTTCAATCGCGGAATATTGAAACTATGTGATGTTATATTCAGACTTATGAATATAGTTATGATATTATTTATGTCAACGGAACAGAAGCACACCCGAATTGCCAGATGATAACAATACTTTATGTGAAGGGAATATCCGAGAATATAAGACGTATTGCTCAGCAGTACATCAAAACATCGTTCAAGTCGGACACCTTAAGAAGCAGGCTGACCAAAACAAAACCAGATGGACTCCCGGACAACAAATTGCGTATACCTTGTGCCCTGTGAATGTGGAGAT
>JARQZK010004837.1:0-12110 GCA_030704885.1 Cynegetis impunctata
GTGAAATATTAATATGATATAATACAATGATGATCATCGTATAAATTAATAATTAAAACTATTGCCAACGTGGATGCAATTGGTAGCACTGAAACACTACACGCTCCAACTCAACTTTTTCTGGTGTCAGTGTCACACTGTGTCGTAGTTGGCTGTTGAAATGTCATTTTGTTCACAGGAATATCGGTTAATAATTTTCTGTGTTCTCTGTAAATACTGGAGCGCCTCCTAACGGGCAATTGAGTAAATATTGTAATGATTGGCATTTTCGGTGCCATAGAAAAGAAATCTTGAATACGTCTTATTACAAAATTTATTTAATAACTCATCAAATAATGGAAACATGGCTATTAATTTCATCTTAAGAATCAGACAGAACAGACTGATTCTTAAGATGAAATTAATAGCCATGTTTCCATTATTTGATGAGTTATTAAATAAATTTTCCCATTCAAATGTGAGGTATACTGTGATCGCCATTTCTCTTTCATTTGAAATGGATTTGTCGAACGTTTGTTTAGTAAGCCAAAGAGGACGTGAGAAACAGTGTTGATCAATATGTTGAGAAAAACTGTGAGCGCTATGTTGAGAAAAACTGTGAGCGCGAAATCCCACACAATCGTAGATCAATAAATTTTCAATAAAAAGAGCATGCACAATATTTTGTATAAGGTTTTGGAGCTGTTTAAAACATGTTGCTAAGGTAAGTAAAGACAATATGATTTGTTCTTCGGAAGTTACAAAACTACAAAGAAAAGTAAAAAATGGGCAAATTATTTTTAATTGATATAAAATATTTGTATAAAAATAACAATACTGCTTAAAGAAAATAAAATAAATAGAATATTGAAAACAGGATGCAAATATGAAGATACTTGCTTGAGAATTTCAATAAAACACTTATACCTAGATATTGGCATTTAAAATTCGTATTCTCTCATTCACTTGGCTTCATATTTTAAATCACTGTTGGCAAGCCATTTGTACACATCAATTTCAATGAAAGGAAATTCATCTTCGAGGGACTGGAACTTCCTCTAGCTTTCTCCAAACAACCTGAAACATAATACGTTCTGTAAGGAATATTTAAATAGTTGCTTTTTTGGAAACCAAATAAAACACCCTACATATTTTTATTGCTGTTAATCTTCTTAAAGAATTTGCGTCAACATTTGTGATTAACACGCTTTTATATTTGAGTAAATCAGAACTATTTTTATTTTATTATTTTAATACTTGTTTTGCTAAGAGCTGATTGATAACCCTTATATGATTGAGTCACAGGTTAAGCGCCCACACGAGTTCGTCTAATAACTGTTTGATGTATGAATAAATAATTGCTCAACAACCAGCTAAAGTAGTTAACAATAAAGTTTCATTGATAGGGATAAAAGCAATATATTTTATTTTAACTAACACTACTATTAATCACAAAAATTATGTTAGGGAAATAATTAAGAACACTTCAAAATTCATAAAATCAAGACATTGAATTCGGTCTATTCCAACTTTCTCCACCATGGACTGTGATATTAAAATATAATAAAATTCATAAGAATTTCTAATAAAGCTATTTCAGTTATGAAACATAAACCAAAATTAATAACAATCAAAATTGTTTAAACAACACTTACATTACACATTTCTCTAACGAGTGCCTTTTCTCCATCATCCATATCCTGTCCAGGAGTTTCCTGTACATCTCTGTTTTCGTTGGACACTCTCCCTTCTCTTTCCAGCTGTTCTCTTACCTCGAGAACCTGAAGAGCTCTGACCACAGCTTCTGGTCTTCCATTCAAGCTTCCACTTCCGGAGTCTTGTGGAATAGCTAAAGTGGGATCGCCAGTTGAAGCTGCGATTTTATTCAATTTGAGAGTAAGCGATCGCTTGTCCTCTTCAAGCTCTTTGACCCTCTGTTCCAGACTTCTGACGTATTGCATAATCTGATCTGTGAAGTATTTACAAAATTTATAACTTTTAAGAATAATAATGGGATGATTTTGAAGGACGTGGGCATCTGCCATTTAGGTATGAATGATATAGTATAATAATAATAAAGGCGCTTATATGGCTTGAAGCTGTTCAACCCAATTGAAACTAATTTAAAAAAAATCAATTTTGTGGATTATTGAATTTTTGACCAATGATATGATTGGGACGTTGGAAAAACTTCAGAAATTCAAATGATTATTTGAGAATTGATAAAGAAAAGGAATAAAATTATACTATTTTGGATTGATTATGCCGATGCTTGATCTGAATTAATGAACTTACTAAAACATTGGTTGATAATAATTTACACGTTTATTAGACAAAATACGCATGACGCACGTTTCGGTGAAATTTCACCTTCTTCAGATGCTTAGTGCAAAATGATTACATTTCTGGAATATGTACAATTCATGAAATAAATAAACAACAAATTGGGTTGAGAGGGTAAAACTAAACATGGTTTCAAATAATTAGTAATAAGAGAGGAAAAACCCATTCTAAACTGCTCAAAGATGGTTTGTGAATGCCTAGACAAACTAAACGATCTGGGCAGGAACAACAAAGTGATCCTCCTCTGGGTGCCGGGGCACGTCGGAGTGAAGGGTAATGAAATAGCAGACACCCTGGCACGAAAGGGTGCGTCAACGCCACTAATCGGGCCAGAGCCTTTCTGCGGACTTTCTTACTTCCAAGAAGAACTCAATAAAGCTGAAGAAGCAATGAGAGCAACATACTGGCAAAGACTGAGGCAGGCCAAAGATCTCCTCGGAAAGTTCAACCGAGCAAGATCGAAGACACTGATTAACCTTAGCAAAACTAGTCTAAAGACAATCACAGGATTTCTTACGGGGCATTGCAGACTCAAAGAACACCTAAGGAAGCTAGGTTTAGAGGTGGACAGCACCTGCAGATTCTGCAAGGAACGTCCAGAAACACCCCACCATATACTGATGGAGTGCTATGCTGTGCACCATGAAAGACTGAACATACTGGGATCATACCAGCTGACTGTAGAAGAAATACCACGAATATACCCCCTTAAAATCCTCAAATTCCTGAAGGTATTGAGGCTTGAGGGGCTGCTGTAAAACAAGAACACATCGAGAAGCAGAAGAAGATGGGGCACAATAGATCTAATAAGGTCGCAGCGCATCGGTCACCATCACCACCTACCAATACCAATACCAAACTGCTACTCAGGTAGTTCCGTAATTTTAAAATAATTAGGAAGGGGGCTTGTAGTATGACCAATTTGGCAATTCAATAGGAGACTTGAATGTTTTTATTTATTAATATGTAATGATTCTAGGAAATTTAGTTTAATTCCCATATTTTCAGTATTTTAAAGTCAAAATAGAATATGTGATTTTCTTGGATTAAATGGTTTGCATAATGTGAATCCGAGTT
The DNA here is from genome assembly GCA_030704885.1 of Cynegetis impunctata. Classification (NCBI taxonomy): domain Eukaryota; kingdom Metazoa; phylum Arthropoda; class Insecta; order Coleoptera; family Coccinellidae; genus Cynegetis; species Cynegetis impunctata. Next base: position 3,400 of record JARQZK010004837.1, read on the forward strand.
TTGATTAAGAAAGCTACGTTTGTGTTTTGAACTTTTTGTCTGAAAGTTCTACCAATGTGAAACAGATCACAATCACCACAATTACTTTTATAAAATACTGTTTTATTGTTTTTGTGAACTTTTGATTAATATTTTTTTATTATTATTAAATATTGTTATATTTGATATTATCTCTGATAATACCTGGCTAATCGCATTTTAGAAAATCTTTTTATCTATCATAATCAGGGTTGCCAACTCTCGAAAGGACCAACCCGGGAGAATTTCAAGAAGTCGTAAGGTGTAAGAAATTGTCAATCAATTATAAATTTATGTTATTATACTTTGCTTTCGATCAGTATCAAATATTTAACGTTTTTTCTCCACAAAATCATTAAAGATCGAAGTTTTATTAGAGCGACGGTTGCGTATAATTTCAGAAAAACCGGAGAAATTATTGTAACCCGGGAGGTCGGGAGGATAACCATTAGGTACCGGAGTCTCCCGGGCAATCCGGGAGAGTTGGCAACCCTAATCATATTGTATATTATTTTGGGGTTATAATTATTATTTACTACATCATTTTCTATAGTTATAGTTTTCTCGATGTTGAAATTTACTATGTAATTACTTGTGGAACAATCGGTATTACTTTCTATTGCAATGAGGTTTTTTCAATATTGCACTGAATAAAATAGAGACAAGTCAAAATGAAAAGAACATACTTTTTACAAAATGTAATAAATTCATTTATTGAATAAGGTTCGCCGTCCAAAATGAAACTATAAATTCGATTTCTGAATAACCCAAAATCTTCAATAACTTGTAAATGCTTAGGAAGCAAATTGAACAAACGCATGGCCATATACAGAGGTCCTCTTTCAAATCTAGTAGTACCATGGATTGGAAAGAGGAAGGGATGAACTTGCCTAGTATTATTTTCATTGATATATGGTAAAAAATAACTTTTCTGCAACTTGAGGAAGATAAAAAGACGATAAATGAATAGACCAAACACTGTTTGTATTCTGTTGGATCTAAAAACTCCGCAGCAGGATTCTCGAAAGCCCAATCTGTACATTATCCTCAAGACCCTTTTTTGAATGAGAAAAATTTCGTCAGCACTAGACAAAAGATAATTCCATACGCTAGTACACATTGGAAACTGGCTAAGTAGAGAGTTCTCATAACTGCAGCCTCCACCTTGCTTCTGATCATGACAAACATATAAGCAGCAGAGTTCAGAATCTTTATCAACTTAGCCGCATGATGAAAGAATTATTGAGGGAGTTTTACTGTCGTTCTCAATAGCCTTAACATTTAACTTCGGTAACGATCAAAATATTCTAACTAATTTATAGGCGAGTATTGAAAATTTATCGCGAACATTCCCATTTAAAATATCAATGAGAATTTCAACCTCTTGATACATTCCTCACGAAAAAAAGCTTTGTTACGCGACGTTCCCAAGCGGTCACGCCTATCAAAGTAAAGTACTAACTGCGTCCTACGCTGCTTGGCTTCTTTAATATCAACTTATGTATAAATAACGAATATAATAATATTAACATTTCTAATATGAATTTTAAAAATCATACATATTCAATTGAATTGATGTAATTTAATTTATATTTATTTATTACGATCTATAAATGCATGTAGATATAAATCTTAATTAAAACATTATCTAATAAGACTGAAAGAGCTCTATGTTGTTGAATTTGAGTGATTTGAGATTTTTCTGTTCTGCGTTAGGATTAATACAGGGTGTCCCAGATGAAACTTTACACCTGAATGTTTCGCTTGATATTAAATTTTCAAAATGTATGAATTTACATTATCTTTTGTTTTGTAGTTCTAGCTCGAGTTATAATCTTTAAACTTTCAAATACTTAACTCTTTAGGACATGTGAGTCATCATTGTATAGAATCTCTTTTAAAATTTTGTATTTTTGAATTTTAAATAGTTTATTGAAATCAAAAATGTATCACAATAAGTGCTCAAACTGGACACTCAGTTGCTCCTGGCAAATCTAAGGCATGTATACGAAACAACTCAACTACTTTAGCTAAAACCTGTGTAGTTAACTTTCGACATTCTTTCGCAATACGTTGTCGTAATGCTGTAAGATTTATGGGTAAACCAATGATTTCAGATATCACTAAAGATAAAAGTCCTTCGGATTTAAATCAGTAGTACGAGCTGGCCGTTCTAGAACCCCACGTCTACCTCTCCATCAACCGAAAAAATTAGGATCCAAATGTATGTCGATTAAAATAACAAAGTGACCAAGGAAAACTATTCAATAATTTATAAATACTGCTATTTCGATCTTATTAAATATCTTCAGTGTAGACGTAGACTACTTGACATATTTCTAACTATTTCCCAATACAAGTTGCTGCTGTTCTACTGTATGGATAAAAATCCATAGCGGCCTCCGATAAAGATATTGGGAAACAACAATTCACTTTTTAGACATAAAATGCAGAATTCCTTCGAGAGAACAAATACTTCCTGACATGAAGATTTTTGAAGAATATTTCTTGTTCACTTAATATGATTTATGAAATTGAATATTTTAAACTGGTATATTTTTCATGAATTGATTGATGAAAATAAGGTTGTGCTACGTCTAGTTGACATATCACAAGATTTTCATTAGTAAATAGATGCTACCAGTTAACCCTTTCGCTCACAGTGTAGAATATATTGTACTTTACTTTACGTGAATCCTAACGGATTTGTCGTATGCTTCTATTCACTTTACTCACAAAGTACAGTATTCTGTAAACATCCTTATTACTATTTTAAACTGTTTCCTTCACCTAGCGTTCAGTAGTTTAACCAAAAAAAAAAATGTAATAATGGTACCTGTTACTGAGTTGCAGCAGTTGTTTCAGAATGTTGAAATGAGGTGGCGCTTCAAACGTTAAAACATGTTGTGACATGACCGCAATATTTATTCTGGTAAATACCGATACGAGTATTTGTTATTTTCATGGTGAACTTGCTGAAAATTAAGTTTGTTTTTTCTATATTGGAGTAAATATTACTGTACAAATATTGTACGTTGTGAGTAAACGGAAATCTACATCAGGTATGGTAAAAAAACTCTATCGCAGCGAGCTGCATTAGAAGAGCAGGTTTTCATAACGTATCCATTCTGAAAAATATATTCAATAAATTGTGATTTTTTTTCCTGGGGGGTCCAGCCCCCAACCAATTCGCATTGAAACCAATCCCATTCAATATATCATACGAAACTATCTATTCACAAACTTTCGATCCTATTGCTCCAAAATTACGCTCTTTATCATGTAAACAAGATTCATTTCTTCCCCCAGGGGGTCAACCCCCAACCAATTCGAACCATTCCATCCAAGATCTCTTTCGAAAATACCTACCTTCAAACGTTTAACCCTATTACTTCAAAATTGCGAATTTTATCATGTAAACAAGATTCATTCCTTCCCGCAGGGATTCAACCCCCCAACCAATTCGAACTAAAACTAATCCCATCCAAGATATCATGCGAAACTACCTATTTACAAACTTTCAACCCTATTGCTTCAAAATTGCGACCGTTATCGTGTAAACAAGATTTATTTTCCCCCCAGGGGGGTCAACCCCTCAACCAATTCGAACCAAAAACAATCCCATCCAAGATATCATACAAAACTACCTAGATACAAACTTTCAACCCTATTGCTACAAAATTGCGCCTTCTGTCGTATAAACAAGATTTATTTCCTCCCCAGGGGGGTCAACCCCTCAACCAATTCGAACCAAAAACAAACGTATTCAAGATAACATACGAAACTACCTATTTACAAACTTTCAACCCTATTGCTTCAAAATTGCGCCTTTTATCGTGTAAACAAGATTTATTCCTTTCCCCAGGGGGTCAACCCCTCAACCAATTAGAACGAAAAACAATCTTATCAAAGATATCATACTAAACTACCTATTTACAAACTCTCAACCCTATTGCTACAAAATTGCGCCATTTATCCTGTAAACAAGATTTATTTTTCCCCCAGGGGCGTCAACCCCCCAACCAATTCGCACCAAAAACAATTCCATCCAAGATATCATACGAAACTACCTATTTGCAGACTTTCAACCCTATTGCTTCAAAATTACGCCTTTTAACGCTAAAATACATAAGCTTATACATACATATGAACATATATATATAATATATATATATATATATATATTATATATATATATATATATATATATATATATATATATATATATATTATATATTATTATATATATATATATATATATATATATATATATATATATATATATATATATATATATATATATATATATATATATATATATATATATATATATATATATATATTATATATATATATATATATATATATATATTATATATATATATATAATATATATATATATATATATATATATATATATATATATATATATATATATATATTATATATATATATATATATATATATATATATATAATATATATATATATATATATATATATATATAATATACAGCACATCTAGTTGTTTGTTTTCTGATATTGGTTTTCTACTACTTTCAGGGAGGTCTTTGACATGACCCGTTTCTCTGAATTTCTTCTCAATTTTGCTCATAGTGGATTGTGAAATTGGTTCTCGGTTGGGGTATTTATTATTAAATAACGTACTTACTTCTTTCTGCGTACGTGCTTGATCTCCACAACCAATCATTATTAGAATTTCAATTCTTTGCGTTTTAGTCAGCTTCATGTTGATATATACAAAGACTTTTTGAATTCGTCTAATACAATAATACTATCAATAACTTGACAGAAGGTTAATTATGTCAAAGTGTCAATGTTGACGTTGATAAGGTAACTAGATTTTTACATAAGGTAAAAACTAAAATTTTATTAATTTTTCAAACAAATACAAAAATAATCAATTACTATAATAATATTGATATGGCTGAATAGGTATTTAAAAGACCTTTCAAATAATGTATTACAACACCCACATTTCCATTTGAAATTTTTAGCGATGACGTCATCACGCTCGCATAGATGACGTCAAAAATAAAAAGGTATCCTTACGAATAGCCCGTTTCAAAATAAAAATCGGGGTTTCAGGATTTTTCCTTAAAGTCGCCGGTTTACGAAATAACGAATTTATTCCTTTCATTTGCACCATACTGTATATGAAACGAAAAACTATCATGGTCCTAGGTCCAACTTTTCTAATCGCACCCATTTTAATTAGCAGGTTTTCAAAGTGAAAACCTGCTAAAAGTCCAAATTATTTAGAGTTCTTGTTATACTAGATTCATTTCATAGTAGTATGAATTGAAAAATGAGTAAAAAAGTGCCGTTAACTGAAGAACAACTATTAAAACTAATTGAGGAGGGCTTATCAGATATTGAAAGGCTTGGTGATGACGATTATGGGTGGGGAGATAGGGACGTAGAAGTGAGCAATGATTATGATGATGAAAATAAGGTAAAAAAAAGAATTTAAGATGATATGGAAGGTAATTTTGATGAAATATCTGTTTGTTCCAGATGCAAATTCCCTGAATTTACATCTAGGACGAATTTTGTTTGTACTAAGTGCAATTTATGCATTTCAAAACAACAAAATTGTTTTTTGATATATCACACAAATAAATGATCAGTTGTAAACTTATGTTGTTTTTCAATTTCATTTGATTTTATAAAATCACAAATACACTACCACTTATTCAAAATGGATGACATAGAATTTTTTTGAGTACATCAGAAAATTTAAAAAAAATAAAAGAGTCCTGCCAAATTTCAGATTTTTATCTTGAAAAACAAAAAGCGAAATGGTCAAGACGAAATAAATTGAAATTCTAAATCTGGGACACCCTGCATAACCAGCTCCTATGGAAAGTTATTTGATAATTTCCAACTATCCTATGATTAAAATTGGTAAGGAAAGTAATTGATTAATTAAAATCAACAAAATAACTTTTCAAAGGAACTGGTTACGTGCGTTTCAATCAGAGAGCTTCTTTCATATCGGCAAATAAAACAATCTACAGTTGCGTTTGTAACCATAAAATTCTACGCACTCCTCAATTTTTTTGTCTGTTCACCGCCTAAATCAATTTCTTTGACATTTGGAACGCAGTCTACTTCGGATGACTCATCTAAAAGGATTAAACGCGGTTGGCAAATGTAAACGCACCTTAAATACAAGAACCGACAGCTGTTCCGCATTGATAAGGTCTCGTGACACGATCAGAAGACATTAGTCATGATTCTATTGTTTTCTAATACGTGAAACTCGTACTCGTGACAGAAATCTCTAATATCAGTTTTTTCTAAGTTACTCGAATCCTTGGTACTCAAAATGATGAAGACATTCTTAAATGAACACAATTATTTTTCCGAGAATCAATACGGGTTTCTCGAAAATAAAGGGACCGAACTTGCTTTGTTAAAATTTAGCTCAGCAATACACAAGGCGTTGGATAGAGGAGATTACGTAACAGCGCTTTTCTTAGATATATCTAAAGCTTTTGACACTCTATCTCATACAATTCTTTTGGACAAACTATTTAGAGCAGGTGCGTGAGCCATGAATGGTTTTCTTCTTATTTAAATGACAGAAAACAGCAGGTAAAAATCGGGAATGATATCAGCGAACAACTTATATTGCAGCATGGTGTACCACAAGGAACGTTACTTTCACCCTTTCTGTTTCTAATCTACGTCAACGATCTGTGCGATTCACTATTTGAAGGAAAAGTGTCAACTTACGCAGATGATACCGCGCCTTAGTTTACTGTGGACCTTGATAAGAACTCCTTATTCAATGCTATCAGAAAAGATTTGCAGTTACTATCTGCATGGTTTCTATAGAATAGACTGATAGTTTAATGTGACCAAAACCAAGTATGTCAATTTCTCCATAGGAAGGCCATTCCGGTATGAAAGGCCCGTATTTATTCACAAAGTGGACTGCAGTGAAGAATGTGATTGCGATGCTCTGGAACAAGTATGTGCAGCAAAATACCTAGGTCTCAACTTTTGACCAGAATATAAATTTTAAGGCCCATATACAGAAGGTCAAAGAGAAATTGTACACAATTATAACCGAGATTTCTACTTTTCTCAGAGGAGATTGTTCAATTAGTACATTACGTGTATGACATATCTCGCTCTAGTACAGTCTGTCCTAACATATGGAATAAGTATTTGGGGAGGAATCTATAGGACTAACATCAAACCTTTGATAACAACACAGAAAACACTTTACTCGAATAAATATGTTCAAAGCCTGCTAATAAAACTCGAACCGTCAAAACCTTTATTTGATCGATTGAAAGTCTATGCTTTAGAACAACTACATAAATTACATGTCTGTAAATCGATATATAAGTATCATAATCAACTAAATTTAAAAATACAACAGACCGTCAGAGGATTTAAGTGCATAATACAACCCAAAGTAACCCGGACCCACACTTTGAGAACCTTCTATTATCAGGGACCAAAAAACTTCAATAGTATGAGAAATTCCAAAGACATTAAAGCAATACAAATAAGTTGAACGCTTCATCAAAAGCTCCATTACATATACAGAATAGAGAAATTTATTCGAGAGGTCAAGACCTACTTCCACAGGACGAAGTACCCTGAAAAAAATACGCGACTACGAACCATATTATCTGCGCACGGGCAGGAAATGCCTTGCAGAAATACTCACATATTTATGAATCCTTTATATTAATAAGATTTAGTTATATTTCTACAAAACTGTATTAATTAAGTTATATGGAATTTGGTAACAAAAGTTTATTTATTTTTTTTTTATTTGTATGTCATTTGAACAGTGTTAATTGTAAACGGCGAGGATGCCAATAAAATTGTACGCACCCTCATCGAATCCGATACAAATGGCTGAATCTTTTCTGAATAAAATTATTATTATTATTATTATAAATATTGAAGTTTGTACAACATCAGCGCCACCAATGAAAAACGTCGTAACCAATTCAACGTATAGAGCGAAAAATCCATGAGGCGATTTATTAGTTATTTATGTACCAAGTGCGTTATATAGATCCTAACGTCCGATGGGCGTTAGGATCTAGTAACGCACGTGGTGCATACAAGATTTTATTTTTCACGAAAAAATTATTTTATTGCAATGAAAATCGATTTTGAAATCGGTTCATCGCTCCTATACTTTCCATTTTCCTTCTCATAGTAGGCATGTCATATGTTGATATTTTGAAGTTTGTGAATATTTTTGTCATCATATTTTAGTGAATGTCATTGCTGCTTTCTTTGTGTAGTCTTATAGAAAATAATAATGAAAATGAATTACCCAAGAATAATCATAGAAAAATTGCAGCCAAAAGCTTCGGAATAATTCATTTCCGGAGAAATCCAGAGTCGTATACGACAAGGATTATGTAGTATTTAATTCAAATGGAAGTTGCTTCATTTTCTCCTCGTAACAATAAGCGGGCGTTATGATCCATAACGCCCCGCTCATTACGCCCTAGGGCATAATGAGGATAAATGTATTTATAGGCAAACCGTATCTAAGGTAAAATCATACAAACTAATATACAAGTGAAAAAATATGAAGGTAATTTATCGAATTCAAATTGAACAGATTTTTTATACACTGAGAGGAATAATCGTCTGGAATTTTACGAGGGAAATAAAATAGTATTAAAA
>JARQZK010004838.1:0-12068 GCA_030704885.1 Cynegetis impunctata
TTTCTATCGCAATGAAGTATTCATTCGCCAGTATTTCGCACCGTTGTTTGCTTTTCTGTGGCAGACATAATGAACGTTGAAAATATACCTTTTTAAGCATCTGCAGCGTTGCACAAAATCTTGAAATGAATGAAATGCAGTAACTAAAGGCAGCTTCCTATCGTAATTAATAAAATATATATTATATAATGTAGGTTGAAAGGAAAGTAGGTGCATAAAATAATATGATGGTTAATATGAATATGCTGAATGCTGACTATTCAATATAAATATAGTATTGATCACGGAATTATTATTGAGGAGCGAGGTTTAGCCTCCTATCCGCCCCTGATATATAGATATATATATATATATAATATATATATATATATATATATATATATATATATATATATATATAATAATATATATATATATATGTACAAATTTGTTTGAAAAAATTGATGATTAACAGAATCAACCCTTTAACAGGAGTTAGTTTCATGGTACTCGACGACTAGTAATTCCCATTCATCCTTACAAAGAGAATGTCAGTAAGACTTTGACATCGGCGACACAGATGTCGAATTTTGATAACATTCTTCCTTGAAGGCATTGAATGGGAAGCTCCATGTCGTCGATTCTCATAAAAACCTAGTTCATCATGAATAAAAACTGACATTTGAAATTTATTACGTTTATTATCACAAAAATACTTTGAAAAATAAAAAACTGCGATTGCTAACTTCAGTCAATAGACCATCATCGGGCAGATTGAGTAGTTAAGAACTGAATATATTATTATATATTTTGCGCTTGCGGGTGGGAAAGATTATTACAGGTACCTAAATAGACAAGAGGATAACATTTCAACAGAAAGTTGTAAGGCTAATTGAAGTGGATTTCCCAAATTGGTACAATAAAATGTTCTTCGAAAACCATTTATTGTTTGAATACACTAAATATAGGAGAATATATCAAGTCAATCTGGTCGTTTCAGCAAGATATCTTTTTGCATTATGATTGAGTTTTAAAATTTCTATCGATTCTAAGTAAGCTAAGTTTGATTCCTTTTGGTAATTTATCCATAATTACTTAAGGCATTATTATCTTTGTATTTACAATCCCACTTAGTGAAGTTGTCAAGTGTCATCGTCTTTCAAACTTGGCACAGTTGTCCCGACCCTTCAGAATACAGACACTAACAGCATAATATTCTTATTTAAATTCAAACATGGATACAATTTTCTTGGAAAAAAAAGCAAAAAGCGCTATACGTAATTTCGTTTAAAATAAAGGAAAGGTTTGAAATATCGCAGAACTCCCGTGGTTCAGAGACAATTTAACGGAGCCTAGAGCCCATAAAGCCCCGACTGCACAAATGTATACCTGCGTATACTTATATATTTATGTTCTACAATATGGAAATATATAATACAAGCCAGGGAGATATATTTCGCGTTGTCTTCGCAGATATGACGTAGTGCTTTGTCGTGTAGTAAGAATTTATTTCTCTGGAATATTAAATATTCCGTCTTCCTGTCCTGATTGGGGTTACTTTTTCGTTTTTAGTATCACGTACTGCAGGTCGTATGTCGATGATTTAGATCTATATTGAATTGTTGAGACCAACGGAATTATTCTGGATATTGATTGACGAAATTTTTGTTTTTGAAGACAATGTTTAAGTAATAGGTAGTAAAACTCGAGACTTGTGGTACTCATGTCATATTATGAGAACCAGGGCCGTATTAACCATTAGGCAGAGCAGGCAACTGCCTAGGGGCCCCGCATCGACTAGGGACCCGAGCACGCACTAAAAAAAAAAAATTTTTATCGAATGAAAATTTTATTTGAGAATTTGTATGAAATTCCTCAACAATATTATTGCTTTCTTCAGACGCATGTTGTCAATTGATGAAATACTTCATGCATACATAGGGTTGCCATCACCTAAATTGCCGAAGCCGGACAAAAATTTTAAAAACCCCGGACATTTCTGTGAGATTTTGTTTTTCCCCGGACACCCCGTAAAAATTTTTTTTTTTAATAAAATAGAACATCGTGCATATTTTAATGTTTTAATTTATTTAAACTTGTAACCGCGTGTTTGCCATATAAACAGAACAACAAAAAACAAATAATATTCTATTATAAGTTTACAGTTTTCTCTTTTTTTTAGTTATCATCAAATAAAAAACAACTCAGGACGTTAATTTTTGGTAGATCAAAAATCAAATAGACTAGATTCTACATTGTAATAGTAATTTATAGGATAGGTCATCTAGTTCGATTAGATAGGTTAGGTACCCAAAAGTCAAAATTATTTATTAACTATAAATCAAAAGTAAGTAAGAAGTGTTAATTTTAACGAGATCAAAATCTTTTTACTAATTCAACTTATTTTGGAATTTTTCAGAATTGCCAATTTTTCCCAAAAAGTGAATGAATTTATAGAAGTCGGAGCAACTCAAGTGTTTAAAATTAGACTTTATTTTGATCAGAGAAGAAAGCGTATGTGTATTTAGCAAGTTTCTCTCCTTCCTCCATTGCTGCGACCCTAGCGAAAAAACTCACTCTACATTCGCATTGTGAGCTGGTAAACAAAAATATTACTATGCAATTTTGAGCAGTTTAGAATATAGATGTTTCGAAAAAAGTCGGCTACAACTGGTTTGCATTTAATAGCTCATCTCCGTCACTGACTCTCAAGCTTCACACACCCGGACACAAAATTTGTCCGGGTTTTACCTGGAAACCCGCCCCGTCCGGACGACCCACGGACGCCCCCTAAACTAGGACAAATCCGGGGAAACCCGGACGGATGGCAACCCTATGCATACAGAACCCTCTAGTATAGAGTAGTAGAACTAATAAACTGTCTTCGTCCCAGAACTGTTTGAATTCATTGTCAATAATGACCATTGAAAATGATGTATTAGAAAGGGTTACTTCCAAGATGTTTCAAACGATTTTGTTCCAAAAAAAATTAGAGAAGTTAATATTTAAACTTACTGTACTGTACTAAAACAATAAATATCTTGGAAGTTGACTTTTTCCAATTTGTACTTCACAAAACTGTTTTCTTTCGTTTATTGTATTTTATTGCGTTTAACAAGATTAAACTTAAAATAACCGCGTCCAGTCTCATTTCTTTTTCCTAGCCCCTTATGCAACCTGGATCATCATTCATCACTTAACTTTAACCTATTTATTAAGACCATTTCAATAAAGTTAAGAAGTCAGGTAAGGCGATGCTGCAGCATCAAGTGAACGTAACCATGTTGTTGCAATATCCCATAATACTTAGAAATAACAGGATACCTGGACTCGATCATCTGGAAGTAACTTACATCCCTTTATTAACTTGAAAAGATCTAGGGCCCGGACATGGTTGTTGCCTAGGGGCCCGGACAGGATTAATCCGGCCCTGATGAGAACTTATCAATTTGAATTAGTAGCAGTTTTCTGTGGTTGAGTTCGACCTAGAAATCACTTGAATATTATGTTTCTATTATGATCTCGCTGAAAAACATTACAGCTGTAGATATATACATCCTTCTTGGTCACAAGGTTTGTGGTATATATTAATATTGTACTCCTAAGCATATTAAATTAGCAGCTGTTTCCTTCGATAATTTCCACTCAACTAACCACTTCTTTCTCCAGTAGACCAACTTCAAAATAATACAGATTCAATATTTTCAACATCATCCACATCTTCAGAAGATCCAACCAACCTTCAGTCACATTCACAATCTTCAGTTTTACCAGAATATCAGTAATGTTGAATATTAACGACATTAAAACGTATTTCTAAAGACAAAACAGTAAATTGAATAATTAAGTTACTATTCAATACAGAACGTGGGTAAGGGTTTCTGTGTTGTACCTTACCGTCTAAGATAGACGGACCTTACTGCTGATATTGAATTGAAAAGCACGTATCTAATTGTTTACTTAAGTCGGCCACAGCGGCAGCAAATATAATGAAACATTAATAATTATTGTTTTTCAATTTTTTGATTTTTCTAAAATTCATAAATTACTCGTTAAATCAAACTAATAGAAACATACTTGACTCTGATAATTATGAACATATTTTGTAGATTAAGTGCCGATATTGGAGTGGTATAGCACGTAATTAGAAACGTAAATGACTGAAACAAAGTTGTAGTCTTGACTTGAAAATTTTTTTCCAAAATTAATAAACACCGTAAGTAATTTTGATTTCTCAAAAATTTTGAGAGTCACGAATTTCGTGAGGAAACGGTTGAACGTGTAATTATCATATTTTGGGGTTATGCATAAGATTGTATTCTCCATTTTTCAGAGGTCCCTTCAAACTTGAGTGACGTCAGCATTCAGTTTACCGCCGCCATCTTGAATTTTTTTAAATAGCACCGTAGGTCCATAAGAATACATACCACATTACTAAAAAATAAGAGGAACAGTTTTCCAAGACATACAATATGTAATTTCTTAATTCATATTAACTAAAATATTAATAGTTTCCTTATAACACGAGCTCAAAATGTTGGCCACATGTGTCGCAGCAATAATACAATCTGTATTTGAAGCTTCGTGTCTATCACTTATAGAGAAATTGTTTGTATCTCAAGACATTTGAAAGTTTTTGAATCAGTTGTGTCTGATATAAAGTGGAGTCAAATCGGGAGATCTTGCCGGCCACTTAATTACACCTCTTCAAACAATCCATATCTGAGGAAAATTTGACGATTATACGTTTAATCGTCTCAAAAAATACCTTGTTGCCAGACTTTCTCGCTACCCCCTGCTATATATATATATATATAAATATAATATATTATATATATATAATATATAATATATATTATACTATATATATATAATATTACACATAAATAATGTATATATACAGCGTGTGTCCTACCAGGAACTGCATCGATGGGATATATGGAAAACTGAAACATAGGAAAATATCTGAAAATTTGGCTGTGTACTAATGTCGATGGGGGCCATCCGGCTAAAAAAAATATTTTCAGGTGATGGCACTTTTCCGGTTATACCGGAAGTAGGGTATCAGCTTGCTTAATTTCAAATGAGACACCCTGTATATTATTACATTTTAGGATTTTTGACAAAATTCTAGATAGATTTTATATATAATATCCTATACCTATCTTCAACTGTTTCGGAAATATTTGAATTTATTTGTCAAAAATTACGTATGCAGATCGAGTAATAATCATATTTTTCTTCAAAAAAAAACGGTATTACTGCCCAATAAAGATAAATTTCCTAATAGAGATGGTTCTGTTTTAGCGTAAGATGAATAGTATTTTGACATTTAATATACAGGGTGCTCAGGCAAGTATTACGAAAATGGATGTTGAAAAACTACAAAAAGTCCATTTATCAAATAAATACCTACAACTTTTATTATTTTATTCGATTCAGTATCAAAAATAAGGGCTTCTTTGTAAAAGGTCGCCTATTCCTAAATCTTATAGTTTTCGAAATATTTGCAAATTAATGGTTTTTGGTTAAAAAAAATGATTTTCTGATATTTTGTAATAGTAGGCGTGTGATGCCATATTTGTTCTCGGCCAGGTTACCATGGAAACAAATTCCAAAGAGATGTCCCCACTAAACATGATACATAACAAAAATATTTTCCAGAGATAACTTTTGCAATGTTTGCAAACTTACATTGCAATAATGTTGTCATGAAGTTTCCAACACAATATTTTTCGGTTACATATAAATTACATCGAAATAGCATAACCAAAAATGTTCATTAAATAAATATGAAAATGTTGATTTTATGTTGCCCAGATATGTCTCATACATAGTGGTTATGTTGTATACCCGATGTTTTTATTTAACCAACTTAAAATATCACTCACATGTGCAAAAGAAGTTTGGAATTAATATTATCTTAAAAGGTTCCTTAAATGTATTTTTAACCACTAATTTGCTATAACTTTAAAAGTTCGCGGGTCGTATTAGTTCATTTTCTTAGCACATAACATATCCGCTCATCTTTTTATCCTCGAGTTTAAGGGAGTAGATAGAAGAGTGAACAGGAAATATATTATTGAACTGAGATAAAGTGAGATGGAAAATCAGGTGGTAGTTTTCGAAACGAACATTCGCTACGAGACTGAGTTTGTTTGTCTGTTATATGTGATCTGTGTTGAGGACGTTGAGGTTAGTTGCAGGTGGTACTGAACTTTTAACCGCGTTTTCCTTCCTAACTGTTACTTTCATCTCTTACAATATTATTATATACGTTTGAATCTATAATTATTTAATATAATTATTTAATATGAGTGAAAGTCTAGTGTGTAAAAAAACTGAAGAGGACAAGGTGAGTTTCTATAAAATCTTTATATTTTAGAACTTTTGTTTCAAAATGAAGTCAAGTCTGGAAGCATATTATACAAACTTCAAACATTATGAGCTTAAACATAATCTATAAAGACTATTATAACAAAGCATTATATACTACTATAATCTATAAATCTCAGATAGCTCCACTATCTTAATTTTTTGTGGATATAAGGTAAATTGCCAGTTATTGACACATTAAGAAAGAAATTTTGATTCAAAAAATCATATTTTTTTCAGTTGTAGTTTTTTGCTGTTCAACAATTATACTGAGTTGAAGTAATATCTGAGTCAATATAATTGTGGAAAATAAATATTACAAAATGTGTTTTTGACATTTTTTAATAATTAAATAAAAAATGGGACAGGACACAGACCAATTGAAACTAATGATTATTATTCATGACTTTTTCATTTCAGTATGCAGTTGTTCAATTCATAGAGAATAATGAGTTAGGAGATGTATCAGTGATACCTGCAAATTGGTTGGTAGATGAAAATCTATGTTGGTGGCCAACCAATTCAAGAATAACAAGGACCCATATCATAAAACGTAGTGTTCCAAATAGTAATTGGAAGCAATATGATTGCAAAGTTCACAATTTTCATAGTAAGAACATTATTTTCCATATCTCCCCACTGATTATTAACAATTTACATTTCAGATTCATATGCCAAGGCTCTTGAAAATGAAAAAAAATTGGCAGCCACCTCTGAATCTGAAGGGGAACAGGATCAACGACCTGGAAAACGAAGAATAAAACAAAACAAAAATACCACAGAATTTGAAAGTATTTTAAGGCCACCCTCTGTCTGTTTTGATTTGACAGATAGCTCTGCTAAGGAAGCAAGTTATTCAGGTGACAATTTGACTGATACTCTCATACAATCTAGTGAAGATGAACTAAGAGTTGGTGCAGGTAGGTCAGATTTCAATCTAGTAGAGGATCTACATGATGCTACAATAGTAGAAAAACTACCAGTTGTGGTTCCGGCTAATCAAATATCTCACATTAGGTATGG
The DNA here is from genome assembly GCA_030704885.1 of Cynegetis impunctata. Classification (NCBI taxonomy): domain Eukaryota; kingdom Metazoa; phylum Arthropoda; class Insecta; order Coleoptera; family Coccinellidae; genus Cynegetis; species Cynegetis impunctata. The sequence goes on from JARQZK010004838.1 coordinate 7,378, forward strand.
GAATAGTTGCTGACATCCGGAGCATGTGTCAAATTACTTTGAATAAAGTAAATTCCATAGTAGAGCATTCGGTCATTGGAAGTAGAAATATTGATACATCTGATGATCTGATCAAAGAATTTATGCCACTGAAAACAATGGACAACTTACTAAATCTAGAAGATCTCCTAAGAACCAACAAAATTGCTGCTGCTCAATTTGTAAGTATTTTGATCCTGAAATAAAAGTATTTCCTGTTAAATGATACAATCTTGTATACAGATTGTAAAGTTTATGAAAAATCATCACCAGTATTTTTTTACTTTTTTATTATTGTTCTGCTGAATTTACCAGGTGTGTGTGAAGATATTGGTTGTATGTATACTGAAATTATACTATATTTTTTTTAACAAAAAAAATTTGCCCCACTCAAAATTGCTGTTATTTTAATTTGTCTATCTTTTGGGATTTTATTTATATATTATTCTAGAGGAACAAACTGGTACTGGTCGGAGGATCCGACTATAAAAATTTGATTAGGCGGTGCCTCCAGGAGATTATAGAGGATGAGCTTGCCCAGTATTGTTCATGGACTGGACAAAAACAAAATTTTAAAAATTCTGATTTAGAATTGATCAACATATTTAAACGTAAGTGTTTACCACTTATTTATTTTTCAACCTATATATATATATATATATATATATATATATATATATATATATATATATATATATATATATATATATATATATATTATATAAGTTGACGTTTCGCCACGACATTCGTAGCTTTTAATCAAAAAGTTTTGATAAAAGCTACGAAATGTCGTTGCGAAACGTCAACTTTTTAATAAAATCGAGTTTTTTAAGATTCAACAAGCCTGTTATTGCTAATAATTATCAAGAGATTATATATATATACTATATATATATATATATAATATATAAATATATATATATATATATATATATATATATATATATATATATATATATATATACCTATATTTTTTTTCAGAATCTGTGAAAGAAGTGTTTGGCTCGAATACAGATAAACAGTTCGAGCTGATTGTAATGGAGTGGATGAGATTTGCAAAACAGAGATTGAAGAGGAAAGAGTTGTTATAAAGAGATATGTTAATTTTTTTTTGTTTAACACATTTTTTATGTTTCTTCATGTTTACTATTTTAAAAGGATATTTTTTGTTTTCTTTGTTTTAATGTTTTTATATTTATTTTTAAGTTATATTATATATATTTTTGCAGATGTAGTTTTTTTATTCGATATACCAGTAGCATTTCAATTTTGGACATCAATATTCAACTTGTTCGATAATTTTTTATTTGAGGCAGAGGGTGGGTAAATGGTAAACCTTCTCTTCCTATATTTACTAAAATAACGATTGAAATTCCAGAATTACATAAATATAGAAAAAATAAATGTATACCATGCTGCTCCACCATTTATACCATGAAGTAAATTTAAATTATAAAAGTGTACCGATTTGTAACATTATATGAATGCAGTTGAATAAATGTTTTGGAGATACATTAAATATAAGTAATAAAGTTACATTGATTTTACATTAAATATGACACATTTATGTAATGTTTATCATTCAACATTACATTGTAATATTTATAAGAGGCACAAAGTCCTATATATGCAATGTATCTGTAATATCAAGCTTATCTCTGAATAACATCACAAAGTCACAATGTGACATAACAGTCATGTTTGAGTTATGTTTTTATGTTTAGTGGGTCATTACTCGAAAAATTATTATATATAGTAACACAATCATGCCAAGTCGTTTGAATTATACAAACGAAGATTACCTGAATTTATTTATTATTTATGGAGACTGTAATCAATGTTCTTGTTATCACTTTATTACACTCTCCATAAATAATAAACAAATTCAGGTAATCTTCGTTTGTATAATTCAAACGACTTGGCATGATTGTGTTACTATATATAATAATTTTTCGAGTATGACATCTCTTTGGAATTTGTTTCCATGGTAGTAACCTGGCCGAGAACAAATATGGCATCACACGCCTACTATTACAAAATTTCAGGAAATCATTTTTTTCAACCAAAAACCATTAATTTGCAAATATTTCGAAAACTATAAGATTTAGGAATAGGCGACCTTATACAAAGTAGCCCTTATTTTTGATACTGAATAGTTTTTTTTGAAGAAAAATATGATTATTACTCGATAGGCATACGTAATTTTTGACAAATAAATTCAAATATTTCCGAAACAGTTGAAGATAGGTATAGGACATTATATATAAAATCTATCTAGAATTTTGTGAAGAATCCAAAAATGTAATATTATATAGGGTGTCCCATTTGAAATAGGCAAGCTGATACCTACTTCCGGTATAACCGGAAGTGCTATCACCTTGAAAATATTTTAGCCGGATGCCCCCATCGACATTAGTACACAGCCAAATTTTCAGATATTTCCTATGTTCAGTTTTCCATATATCCATCGATGCATTTCCTGGTGGGACACCCTGTATATATATATATATATATATATATATATATAATATATATATATATATATATATATATATATATATATATATATATATATATATTATATAGTATATATATATATATATATATATATATATATATATATATATATATATATATATATATATAATATATATATATATATATATATATATATATATATATATATATATATATATATATATATATATATTATATTATAGTATATAAATATATATATTCAAGAGCTATTATGTAACACTGAAGAAGGCCAACATATATATAAAAAAAATGGATATATTCTCAACGAATTCGTCTATATCCGAATCTATACCATCTACGTTTCACCGTAGCCCACTTCGATTCCCATTCAATATCATAAAAATGAGTTTTCAGAGACAGTCCGAAAACCCAAAAAATCAATTATCGCTTAGGTAATTAACAAATCCAAGTCTTGGCAGCGAGCCTCTAATGGCGCATAGAGGTGTCACCGGGTGCCTATTTATGACGACATTAGGCGCAATTACCTGGGCAGGTCCATAATGACCGGTCGATCAACAATTTATGGCGTTTTCTATGACGACAATACACGAAACAACTATCGGAGAGATACTATATCGACAAGAAGGAGCTACCAAGCTTCGAAGTTTTCTCTCGTACCTGTTCTATACGTGGCTATGATCATTTTAATCTGAAGACCATTGATGTAAGGAGAAGACGCTAGATAATAAGGAATTGCATATTTATTTCTATAGAGCAGGGGTTCTCAACCTTTTGGGCCCTACGATCTCATTTTTTGGTTCATTATTTCGAGGTCGCCTTTTGAATATATAATATATATTAATATAAAAAAAATTATATCGCAGCGAGCTGCATTAGAAAAGCAGGTTTTCATAACGTATTCAGTTTAAAAAATCTATCAATTCATTCATGATTTTTGTTCCAAATCCAAGAAAAATTGTTCTCTAATGTGTAAACAATACTTACTTCCTCCCCCGGGGGGTCAGCCCCCCAACCAATTCGTCCCAAAACCAATCACATTCAAGATATCGTACGAAACTACATACTCACAACCCTATTGCTACAAAATTGCTCCATTTATCGCGTGAACAAGATTAGTTTCCTCCTCCGGGGGGTCAACCCCCAACGAATTCACATCAAAATGAATACTATACAAGATATTCTACGAAACTACCTCCCTAAAAAGTTTCAACTCTATGGTCCCAAAATTTGCGCCTTCTATCGTGTAAACAAAATTTATTTTCTCCCCTGGGACGTCAACCCCCAACCAATTTGCACCTAAACCAATTCCACTCAATATATCATAAGAAGCTACCTACTCACAAACTTTCAATCCTATTGCTTCAAATTTAGGCATCTATCAGGTAAACAAGATTTATTTTTTCCCCCAGGGGATCAACCCCCAACCAATTCGAACCAAAACCAAACACCATTCAAGATATCTTTGGAAAATACCTACTTACAAATTTCAACCCTATTTATCCAAAATTGCAACCTTTATCGTGTAAATAAGGTTTATTTCTTCCCCGTGGGGTCAACCCCCCAACTAATTCGAACCAAAACCAATCCTAGTCAAGATATCATACGAAACTACGTAGATACAAACTTTCAACCCTATTGCTACAAAATTGTGCCTTCTATCGTGGAAAAAAGATTTGTTTCCCCCCTAAGTGGGTTAACCCCCAACCAATTCGAACCAAAATTATTTCCATCCAAGATATCATACGAAACTACCTACTAACAAACTTTCAACCCTAATGCTTCAAAATTTCGGACCTAGATTCATACTATTATCTACCTTCCAATAGATTACATTTAGATTTCCTCATCCTCCATTGCATTTCCCATTTCTATATTTATAAGACATTCAATTTGTAAAGTTAGTTTTGAATAACTCATCTGAAGAAGCCACTGTGTTTGGTAAAACAATTGTTATGTTTATATTATTGAGATACCTTGGTCTTGAAAATGTTGCTCTGAAAGGATTTGATGAAGAGTTCTTGACTCTCTTGATTTTCTGTTATTGCTGAAAATTTTAGAAATAACAACACACAGACAATCACACGTATCTTCATATATATATTATATATAATATAATATATTATATATATAATATATATATATCTATATATATAATTTTATTTTATATATTATAT
>JARQZK010004839.1:0-12010 GCA_030704885.1 Cynegetis impunctata
TTTTTCAATTCGTATTGTTTATTTTCCAAATTACGTTATAAGTAGTAGTATTGGTAAAATGTAGTGAACATTGTAAACATATGAGTGTGGTATAAAGATATATTCGTGTGTGGAAGTATATTGTGGCTTTTTCTTGATTGTCTATTTCAGATAAATATACGCGTAAGCGAATTGTTTGTTTTTTCTAGGTCACGAAAGCTATTGAGCAGAGGCTGGAAAAAAGCTGTGAATGAAGTTGTTAAGGGAAACTTGAGATGAAAGGAATGAAGGCATACGAAGAGAATATGATAGTATGATTGATAGTGATGAGATGACGAAAGAAGAAGTTTTCACAAGAGATTTATATAGTAGCGAATCCGAACAATCAGAGAGCTAAGTTGGAACTTAGTTGTCGAACAACAATGGCAAGATGATTAACCGTTTTATTGGGAGAGAACCAATGAAACATGCTGGATTAGTAAGCCACTTCCCCTCTGGAAAAACAAAAGCAAGAAACATTATAAAAATTTTTAACCGGGCACCGAAGGGTAGCGCCAAAAAAAACTAATAAGGAAATTGATGCCTTTTAAGGTTGTTCATTACATGAACAGATGATGATCACATTGTGAACGAATCAAACATTTATATTCAAAAAAAAAATTGAGGTTCAGTTTCAAATCCAGGGATGCCAAGGAGACCTACAAAAAGAAGTCAAGCTCTCTTGGGGGCACTGTTTTTTCATCGAATAAAAGAAGGGACTCATACAAATTGCCTCGAGTTGTGGGATCAAGAACAGGAAATGATTCTTTTTGAGAGCACTTTTTAGTTACAAGCGTTTTCTGTTTTTGCTTGTGCACTTAGATTCGACAATGTGCATACTCGAGAGGATAGGAAAAAAACCGACAAACTAGCTCCTATCCGTGATTCCACCAGGATTTTGTTTAGGGAATTGTATCGCTAAATTTCAATGTAGGAAATTTGGTTACAATCGATGAAGAATGTTACATTCGTTTAGAAGGACATGTCCTTTCGCCCAATACATCCTAACAAACCTGCAAAATATGGCATCAAAAAATATGCACTTGTGATTCCCAAAAACCTTCTACACTTACAACTTCGATTTATTGGTGGAAAGCAGGTACCAGGTCATACGAAATGTCAACAAAGCTGACAGTATTGTTTAAAAGATTAGTCATACCAATAGAAAATACTAAAAGAAAATGTTACTAGACAACTAATTACACAAGCTATCCACTTGCCACAATTATTACTAAACCACGGACTTACTTTTAACTTGCGTACCCTAAAGAAGAATAAAAGGAGCTACCTCCCGAATTTCTACCGAATAAAAACAGACCAATAAAATTCAACCTATTTTGGTTTTCCAAGATGACACTAGCTGATATCAAACAGTTCCTAAGAAAAAAACAAAGCGGATTTTCCTTTCAACCATGCACAGCACAAAATGAATTGACGAAGCACACCCAAAAACCACTAGCAAACTTGGCATTATAACATCACAAAAGGAGGTGTAGACACGCGCCGATCAGATGTGTGCATCTTACAGTACATTCAGAATTAACAAAAGATGGCCTCTCGCTGTATTCTTTTCGACATTTGGAATATAAGTGGTAATAAATTCCCACGTGAATTTTAAATTTAAATAATATCAACAACAAAGACAGAAGACGAGTATATTTAAAAAAACCTGGCACTTTACAACTCATGGAGGACCTTTTTGAAAGAGAGATCTCTAGTTCAAAGTCTTCCTAAAGACCTTCAGGCGTTTTGTTAAAATACCACCAAGGAATACACAACTCCTACTACTCCTGAAGAAAATCCGAGACGAAGGAATATGTAAAAAATTTGTGCGAAAACATAAAAAATAATAAAAACGAAGTCTGTGTGTAAACAGTGCGGAAACAATGTTTGCAAAAATCATAGCCAAAAATAAATATTACATGACTTGGAGATTTAAAATAAAAAAAAACTTGAAAATGCGGTGCTAAATGCCGCGACGCGCCAGCTTATGGAAAAATCATTTGGCGCGCCCTGCCGGAGGATATCATAATATATATATATATATATATATATATATAATATATATTATATATATATATATATATATATATATATATATATATATATATATATATATATATATAAATTATGTGATATTATGTACATATATAAAAAGGAATTCATCCTATTTTGACAATAAAAAATATAGCAACTACAGTAACATTTTGTTTGTACTTTTCTGACATTTCATTACCAAAACAAAAACATTTATAGCCCTGTTGTCAGTGCTGCCATCTGAAGTACATTTCCAATAACTTTTGAAGAACTAGTAGCGTTCTGTGATGATTACAAAATTAGTTAGTCTGTAAACTGTATTCTACGCGTGTGTATGGTTGCCAACCGCATTTTTGTTTGGGGACTTTCTAAATTTTTAGTATTATTTACTCAGCATTTATTGAATTGGTCACAATGCAAATTACTTGAGCACAGGCGTAAATTACTTCTTCACGACTTGTCCGGCGGTTTTGTCCGAGAAGGCCACAACTCGGAAAATGTTGATGATCTACTGTCCTGCCATCTAAAAGGAGCGATAGGTACTGAATTGACCGACTGACAGGAAACATCCGAGAATGATAACAGTTTATCAAGAGTTAATAAAAATGTACTACAGATGGCAGCAGGCCCATGAATATGAGAAAGAATATTTGAGAAAAAAGAACGAATAAAATGACAAGATTTTGACTGAATTTGCTCATATTTCGACAGTTCCGTTCTATATTTGAAACAACTGTGGAAGTCAAATCAGCTCATTTTAACTGAAACGAACTGCTGGAGATGCCAATAAGTACGGGAAAAATATATAGGTATATATATATATATATATAGATATATATATAAATATATATAAATATATATATTAATATCTATACTAATACATATATATATATATATAAATATATATATATATATATATATATATATATATATATATATATTATATACATATATATTTATATATTTATATATATATATATATATATATATATATATATATATATATATATATATATTTTTAGATATATATATATTAATTTATATATATATATATATATATATATATATATATATATATATATATATATATATATATATACTAGCTGAACCAGCAAATGTGGTTCTGCCATATAAATTATTTTTATCTATCTATCTTTCTATCTATCATTATATCTATCTATCAATCTATCTGACCTGGCAAACGTTGTTCAAATTATTAAAATGGCTATTAAAAAATATGGGTTATTGATAAAAGGGTGAAAATTTAGAGTTGTATATATTTTTCAAAAAAAAATTTTTTTTTTACGAAACATTTATTAAAATGTTTATTGTGGGCCACCCTAATCACTTAGGGGTATGAAAAATATATTACGACCTATTCTCAGACTGACTATTGTTATTTTCGATTGCCATCTTAGAACAAAAGTTTCGTCTGAAAAATTAAAAATATAAATTGAGGGGTGGACCCCTCTTTTCAGGGGGATGAAAAATAGATGTTGGCCGATTCTCAGACCTAACCGATATGAACACAAAATTTCATGAGAATTGGTCCAGCCATTTCGGAGGATTTAACTTCTAACATCGTGACACGAGAATTATAGATATTAGATACCTATATATATATAAATATATATATATAATATATATATTATATATATATTTATATATATATATATATAATATATATATATTATATATATATTATATATAAAATATATATATATATTATATATATATATATATATAACTATATATCAGTGGCGGCTCGTGAGGTTTTGGTTTGAGGAGGCTACAAGAGGTGTTAAAAAATACACCATAGGCGAAAATTTTTAGGATTTCAAGGTCAACCGCCTTATAATTTAAAGAAAATCAAAGTAAAACAAGCACCCTAAGCTATTAATTTGTTTTCGACTTTCGAGTGTCTACCTTGAGACCTACAACTCCTATTTACAATATTCACAAAAACTCTTCTCTGCCAATTAATATCAATTCATCTATTCATCAAATTTTTTTTTCTTTCACAAAATAATTACCTACCTACCTAACGAAAAAAACGAGCGCTCTACGGAAGCCGATGTCACCGGGATAGAAACAATTAGACATAAGAGTTCATAAACTTGGGGTAAATCATGATTCAAATCATTATCAAAAAGGTATTTAATAGTCCTCACATGATTTTCATTTTGCCCCTAAATTTCACTGTCATTATAAACAACACACAGTTCTTTTTTTATGGCCACCTTATCAAAAAAGTGAATTTTTGATATAAATTTTCCAAAGGGTTATCTGGAAAATTAGCCGAAAATCCGGTTAACACATTTTTATTGAGTAAGTCGAAGAAATGCAGTTCTTTCAAATCAGAGAACCTTATTTCTATTTGACCCCTAATAGTATCCAAAATTTCATAAAATATTTGCTTATAGTGAAGCCTCATATCTGCGTAACTGAATTTCTTTCGTTTTGGGCTAAATTGAGTCGTATCATCAGTAGTATGAAATACAGAAAATAGTTTTTTGAAATAAACTTCTGCACGAAATTCTGAAATTTTTTCCAAAAGATTTCTTGAGTAAATTACATCTGAAAACTTGTGCTGTAAGATTTGAAAAACTATTTCTGTTTGTTCAAAAATTAATTTAAAGATGTTTAAAAAATATATAAATTCCTTATCTTGTAAGTAAGATATTAATCCGCGTGCTGTATTTGAAGTTACTTTATCGGTGAAAAATTCCTCACTTTCAACTAGGTATAGAATTAAATCCTCAAATCTTAAGCGGCCCCAAACAGAGACATTTTCACTAGTAAAAAGTAAACACTGCCAACAAAATAATTTATTTTTTTCCTGTGATCCGGTTAGGCAAGGATGTCTCTCATAATTCCTTGTATTAAAACCGCGGTTTTGTTGTCTGTTACGCTGCACCAAATTGTTTAATTCAGCAAATTGTTTAATTCAGGGGTAGGTCGCAATGTTTTTATCAAAACTTGATCCTCATAACTTAGTGCACTAAAGTTATGGGATAACAAATATTCCAATAAGTCACCATTGAAATTTTTGAAATTAACTTCAGTAACCAAACTCATTTTAAAACAACACGCGAGCAATATAAGTGAACACGCTGCCATTAGTTACTACGATCAACCTACGATTAATGCTTTCCAGCGAATTCACTCGATGTCACGCGAAATTCTATAGTTGTGATTGGTCGACATTGTATGAGACTGGGCTCTATCGGTGTTGCCATTTACATGTGTTTTGCTTTTCTATTGCAATGAAGTATTCATTCGGAGTATTTGCACCGTTGTTTGCTTTTCTGTGGCAGGCATAATGAACGTTGAGAATATACCTTTCCATGCCTCCGCAGCGTTGCCACAAATCTTGAAATGAATGAAATGCAGTAAATGTAAATACTTTCTATCGTAATTAATAAATTATATTATATAATGTAGGTTGAAAGGAAGGTAGGTGCATAAAATAATATGATTTTGATTAATATGAATATGCTGAATGCTGACTATTCAATATAATATATTAGTGATACACGGAATATTATTGAGGAGGCTTAGCCTCCTTAGCCTCCTTTGACTAGCCGCCCCTGATATATATAAATATATATATATATATATATATATATATATATATATATATATATATATATATTTATAAATATATAATATAGGAAATAAGAAAAAAATTTAATTTAGTTTAGTGGTATTTTTCATACTTTCACTCTCTTGCGAGAAATGAACGTCTAATGTAAGGTTTCTTGAAATATTTGAAAATCTTATACTATTTGGTAATTGAAAAATAAAATCTGTCGAATCATTAAATATCTGTAAGGGTATCTTACATTATACATTTAAACATTGTTTTGTACTTCAGCAATTTATCAATTTTAATGAAAAGGAAACTTATCAGCACTATACTAAATTGAATATAGTTTTGATTTTAGAACGAATAGAAACAACGCGCAAATTTAAGAAAGTAGTTAACATGTCTGTATGTGTAAAAAAACCGCAAAAGCAACAGAGCTCCTTCAATTAGGTAGTATATTTTCATCACGTCGAGATGCGATTCGAATGGAGTAAATTATGGTTTGAGAACCACGCTTTAATATCAAACCGAAATAAAAATTAAGAAGGTAATTTCTTTTATTATATTATATGTTGTAAATAAAACTTTAGAGTTTTCGATTTTCACTATATTTTGTTGACATGACAATTAGTTTGCCACAACACAGTGGCTTCTTCAGATATATTGAAAGATGATAAAATCAAAAGATAAAACTACACAACAAAATAAATCAGGGATCTATAAGCTAACTTGTGGTTCATGTCCTAAAGTATATGTTGGCCAGACTGACAGGAACTTTGGAGTTCGAATATCAGAACATAAAAGAAGTTACGACAAGGAAAAAGATTCCACTTATGCATCAGATCTTCTGGAACATAATCATACTTTTAATAGTGAATTTGAAATATTACATATAGAAAAGAAAGGCTCCCAGCAAACATGAACTGCCGGGAAAAATCGGCCCTTTGAATGGAAAAGGTGGCAGAATAATGGTAAAGGCATGCCTTCGCTGGACCAGTTGAAATTTTGCAACGGCATTTTCCGTTACGGTGTTGTGGATGTTGATTTGCAAAGGATCACCGCTGTATTTACTTCAACTTACCATCTCCGGACTGCCAAGTCTGGCCCGCTGCAGATTGACTGGTATTCAGCCGGAAGGATGCAAAAACACCTGAGCATCAAATACTTCATTTCAAATTTCCCGCATTTTATAGTTCACGACTTTCACGTTCCTCACAGTTGACAGTGTTCATTATTCAAGGAATTTCATAGTGTCTGTGTCGTATGTCCCTATGTCCGATGAGTTGATGGTATAAATGGTAAATAATCTCATAACATTTGAAATTTCTTCTTAATATATTGAAAATATTCACGATGGATAACAACGAAAAAAGGTAAGCTACAACTTGATGCTTTATATTTTGATTTAAAGTTTGTATACGTACATATGTCAAGCCTAGCGAATTCATCATGGCCGTTAAAACATAAAAGCCAACGGCTGCGGAATGCTCCAGATAGGGATGGAGGACGGAGCAGGCGAACAAATAGAAATAATTAGTGTTGCAATCTTCATTGTATTTTTTTTAATGGAAATGTTAGTTTTTTCATTTTATGAATGAGTTGATATTGTGTTGTGATATTTTTTCAATAAAAAAAAGATTTCAATATATTTCATTAATATAGTCCCCTCCCAATTAACATCTATGAAAACTCAAAGTAAGCATTTATATTGAACAGCTTATTAAAAAACAGGATAATTTAGAATATTAATAATTAATTAGGAATATGTGTTGGAATAATAACGGCAAAAGAGCCGTTATCATGCAGTAATCCATAGAGGGACCAGTGCTTTACTGTAGTATTTTCCAGCACTGGCGCTGTGCTGGGCCTATTACGAAGTTACTGGGATAGTATCCCGTGGCCGGCTACCGGCCGCCGGGACGCGGGCTAGCCGGCCCTTTATCTTGTTGCCGCGTCTGGCCCAGACAAGCGGATTGTTGGCAGCAGGAATCTTGCCATCACAGGGCCGTTTGTTCCATGTTTGCTGGGCTATAAACTCAATTTATCAGAAGCTCTTGAAATTAATAGTATGAAACAATCCAATAGTTTTTTAAATGACCAATTAGTAGGCTCTTGCACCGTATATTATTAAACTAAGTTTAATGGTAAACCGAGTTTAATTTGACATTTTCGCTTGCACCAAAATATAAACGGCGTTTAAGACGCCTTAAACTCCGCATAGATTAAACGCCCAATTTTCGGCGTTTAATTTGAAGTTTAAGTAAACTTTGAGGTTATTTGTAGAAGAAACGGTTTATTTTTCTTTAAAAATTTAATTTTTGCCGGCGGAAACTCGAATTTTTGTTTAAAATGTTTTATGAAGAGTTTGATATCTATAACGACAACTTGGACGTTCTAGAATTCCTGGAATATGGTAGCCTGTAACAGTGCACACATATTTATTTCAAAAATGTTTGCTAGGCAATCGTCAAGCTATGCAAATGTGTTGGTATCCAATTATATTGTATTATTGTTATAGTTTTTTTTGCTCAATCAAAAATAATCATCCTATTTTGCCAGTTATGCTCTCTAGGTGGTAAAAAATATGACCAGCAGAACTGAATTTATAGTTTATGTATACTAATGAACAATGCACTCATTTAACTCATAAATGCAAACTTACTCTCCATAATTAAAAATACACACACACAAAAATTTATTAATATGATATCAAGGGGAGAGTGCCCATTAAACCTTTATAACTTTGTAGGAATGACAGCTTGTCCCCCATGGATCAGCTACTTTTAGCATTAAAATTGTATGCCCTTGGAGGACATTTGCACAGTATTGCTCAATTTGTTGGAGTTCATACATCCACAGTTTCCCCACTCTATCTGGAAAGTATCAGTGTGGTCCCCTTTTCCTTTTATTATTATCTTCCATTTTATGCATATTTGATACAAATCAAAACAAAAACAACTTCTTTAGTATTAAAACTAGGTTAGAAAAGTAGAACAATTAATTCTGTTTCTTCTTTTTACTTCATGTACATCGCTGCTTCATCCAAAATAATACGAAAACGCAGTTTAGCAATGGGCCGGTTATAATTTCTTGGTGCAACGACCAGAAAAATAAACGTAGTTTAAAAATTAAACCAGGTTTAGTTAAACGACGTTTTATAATAAAACGGTGCAAGAGCCTATTAATATGAATAATTCACCGTTGTCAAATCTTTTCTAGATGTAACATTGAATATTTGTGCCTATTGTGTTTTCCCAAGTCATTGAAAGTTTGTACTTTCTACGTGCTAAGTGATTACGTTTAGGTTTCCCGTTCCTTCATCTTTCAATATACTCAATGTAAAAGTTAGTATGTAATATACATCTGAAGAAGCCACTGTGTTTGGCGAAACAATTGTCATGTTAACAAAATATAGTGAACATCGAAAACTGTGAAGTTTTATTTACAACATAATGGAATTTCATCAAGTATCGGACCAATCGTTATTTCATTATATATTATATTTCATCCTATTGACTCATTCTGCAGCTGTGCAGTTGAGCAAATTTTCAAAAACCACGAAAATACAAAAAATATCTACGTAAAATGTCTGACATCAAAAAAATTTCGAAAATCGTGTTCCAGGAGATCTGAAAGGGATGAAAAAACTACTCTCGTTTTTATAGTCTATTATTTTCGAGGAAAATACAACTAAAAATGGTAATTACTAATTCGCTACAATTGAAATGGGAGATCACATTGGTGTATTTGGTAATTACTTATAACGAATATAGATTGCACAAACTGATTGAACTTAGACAGTCCACACTTTGCTAGGGGGATAATTCGACGTGGGAATTTCCGGCTTAAAAAATCCAGGGGCAGCCACTATTATTTACTCATCACATAATTTCATATTATACATTAGGGTACGATATTCTACACATAATCTATTAAAATATATATATTATATAAACTGTTTCATCAAGCTGATCTATCAGTGGACAATGATTAATGTACTTTCCATTCTTTAAAAACATTTTTGTTATGACCATTACGCTGGTGTATTGAAAATTATCATTATTTATCGAAAATATTTTTATTTTTCCCTTGTATATTATTTGTTGATTTTATCTTAGATACGGTTGCTATAAATACACTCATTATGACCTAGGGTGTAATGAGCGGGCAAAATGGATCGTAACGCCCGCTAATTGTACGAGGAGAAATGCAGCAACTTCCATTGATTAAATACTTCATAATCCTTGTCGTATAAGACTCTGGATTTCTCCGGCAATGAATTATTCGCAGCTTTGGCTGCATTTTCTATGATATTCGTCTCGGGTAAATTCATTTTCATTTCCATTATTTCTATAAGACTACACAAAGAAAGCAGCAATGGCATTCACAAAATATGATGACAAAAATATTCACAAACGTCAAAATATCAACAAATGACATGCCTACTACGAAAAGGAAAATGGAAGTTATAGCAGCAATGAACCGATTTTAAAATCGATTTTTCATTATAATAAAATAATTTTTTCGTGAAAAATAAAATCTTGTATGCACCACGTGCGTTACTAGATCCTAACGCCCATCGGGCGTTAGGATCTATATAACGCACTTGGTACATAAATACCTATTTCGCCTCATCTAAGTATACGGAATTTGGCATAAGATATCTCATCGTAGTGGATACTATGAAACGCTTCTTACAAGATCATTTCAGTTGTCATTTCAGTCTCTTTTTCAGTCGAACTGTCAGTTGCTTCTATCTGTAAAAACCAAAGTATGATAGGAAGACTGAAACGGAGATGGAGAACTTTGGATGGCCAAACCTATTTGTTCAGTTTCCATTATCATTTTAGTTCCCTAAAATCACGTTGACGTTTATTTGCGGTGATCAAATTATGAAGAAATATTGTTTAACTATAAATATAAATTTTCAGCAGGTATCGGCATCATCCCCTAACCAATTTGGGGGGACAGTTGGGGTGAGCTAAATCATAAAAACCCACGTAAGGGGGCGTTCAAGTATTACGTAACGCAATTTGGGGGGTGGGGGGCCTTGTAAAACGTTACGATGCGTTACAGGGGCGGGAGGGGGGTTCGAACAACGTGCTACGTAACATTGATTTTTATTGAAATAAAAAAGTAGAGAATTTGAATCTCCGAAGTTGTTAACTCTTTTAGTTAATTTTTTACGGGGAATCACTCGATTGTATTGTAAGTCAGTTTTTATTTTGTTATCCCAAGTTGGCAACTCTATTCCGTTTTATGTTTTATGGGGAATACCTCAACTGTATTATTCGTCATTTATAGTTTCTTTCCGTTGCCAGTTTTTCAAACATGTAATACACAGGAGCGAAACTACGATAACTATCTACCTACATACATACGAATATATATATATATATATATATATATATATAATATATATATATATATATATATATATATATATATATATATATATATATTATATACATATGTAGAGAAAGAGACTTTTGAAATTAGGTTTTTTATGCCGAGCATCCTGAAATGTCATGAAACGAAAAACTATCTTGGGCCTAGGTCCTACTTTGCTACTCGCACCCATTTCAATAAGCAGGTTTTCAATGTGAAAACCTGCATATAAGCGAATATTGAATAATACAAGAGAAAAATAATGATGGATGAAGTTAGCTAAAAATGTATGCAACGACAGGGCTAAGTCAGGAAAACGGCATAATTAAATGTAAGATTAGTAGTAAAACTTTATTAGGACAAATTTGAGCCCTTTTCAACATATCTGATTATGGATGATTGTTCATTAAATAAAAATCTCTTGTTTTGTTTATTATTAACGAAAACACGATTAAAACAATGAAAACGGTATTTTAGCAACTTTCCGGTACTTTGCGCAACATATTTGTGACTTTTAGGTAAAAATAGTCACTTGGGTGTTACGTAACGTTTATAGGGGGGGAAGAGTAGTTCATGAAAACGTTACGAAGCGTTACATAGGGGGGAGGGAGGGTCAAAAATCTTCCAAAATTGCGTTACGTAATACTTGAACGGCCCCTAATTACAAGAAATACGTACATATACATGGCAGCTGTTGAGGAAACGGTAGATTTCCACAGCAAGCACTTACTTTACATAAATCCAATCCACGTACAACAATTGAGCCCTGTTACTGGATTTGAATTAGCTGTGTGGAGTTGAACGAAACTACAAAAAAACATGAAATCTTCATGTGATAAACGCCTTGAAATCCCCAAAAGATACACAACGAATAAAAAATATTAATTTTTTTTGACAAACGTCAAAACATCGTCAATATGAAAACATTCACATATTGACACGAGGCGAAACACCAAAACGATTATATCACGTCTTCAA
>JARQZK010004840.1:0-11963 GCA_030704885.1 Cynegetis impunctata
ACATAATAGGTACCTACCTACCTACTTAACGAATTTTTTAACAGCTGGTGAGAGCAAATAAAAAGTTATTATATATTTTTGAAGATAAGCGGGATTCTGCGATCTTTAACGTTAGCAAAATGATCTATAATATCCTCATAAAATTTTTTGTCTTTCGCCAAAAGTTTTACCAATTCCTTTTCAATAGACAACAAACTAATATCTTTCAAACGATCCTGGCTCATTGAATTTCGTAAATAAGTTTTAATTCTCTTAAGAGTGGAAAACGAGCGCTCTATGGAAGCCGATGTCACCGGGATAGAAACAATTAGATACAAGAGTTTATAAACTTGGGGTAATTCTTGATTCAAATCATTATCAAAAAGATATTTAATAGTCCTCACATTATTTTCATTTTGCTCCTAAATTTCATTGTCATTATAAACAACACACAGTTCACTTTTTATGGCCACCTTATCAAAGAAAGTGTATTTTTGACATAAATTTTCCAAAAGGTTATCTGGAAAATTAGCCGAAAATCCGGTGAACAAATTTTTATTGAGTAAGTCGAAGAAATGCAGTTCTTTCAAATCAGAGAACCTCATTTCTATTTGACCCCTAATAGTATCCAAAATTTCATAAAATATTTGCTTATAGTGAAGCTCCATATCTGCGTAACTGAATTTCTTTCGTTTTGGGCTAAATTGAGTCGTATCATCAGTAGTTTGAAATACAGAAAATAGTTTTTTAAAATAAACTTCTGCACGAAATTCTGAAATTTTTTCCAAAAGAAACTTGAGCCGATTTCGTGAGTAAATTGCATCTGAAAACTTGTGCTGTAAGATTTGAAAAACTATTTCTGTTTGTTCAAGAATTAATTTAAAGATGTTTAAAAAATATATAAATTCCTTATCTTGTAAGTAAGATATTAATCCGCGTGCTGTATTTAAAGTTACTTTATCGGTGAAAAATTCCTCACTTTCAACTAGGTATAGAATTAAATCCTCAAATCCTAAGCGGCCCCAAACAGAGACATCTTCACTAGTAAAAAGTAAACACTGCCAACAAAATAATTTATTTTTTACCTGTGATCCGGTTAGGCAAGGATTTCTCTCATAATTCCGTGTATTAAAACCGCGGTTTTGTTTTCTGTTACGCTGCACCAAATTGTTTAATTCATGGGTAGGTTTTTTTGTTTTTATCAAAACTTTATCCTCATAACTAAGGGCACTAAAGTTATGGGATAACAAATATTCCACTAAGTCACCATTGAAATTTTTGAAATTAATTTCAGTAATCAAACTCATTTTAAAACAATACGCGTAACGCGAGCTGATTCCGGCGTCCATTATTCAGCCAGTACGAATTACGATCATACTACGATTCAATCAACGACTTTACTCGATGTCAGGGAGATTCTATAGTTGTGATTGGTCGACATTGTATAAGACTGGACTTTATCGGTGTTGCCATGTATATGTGTTTTGGTTTTCTATTTCAATGAAGTATTCATTCGGAGTATTTGTTTTTGAGTGGTGTGAGTTTGCTTTTCTGTGGCAGGCATAATGAACGTTGAGAATATACCTTTCTAAGCTTTCCGCAGCGTTGCCACAAATCTTGAAATGAATGAAATGCAGTAAAAGTAAATACCTTCTATCTTAATTAATAAATTATATTATATAATGTAGGTTGAAAGGAAGGTAGGTGCATAAAATAATATGATTTTGATTAACCCTTAAATGCATGATTTTTTTATTTTAACTGGAAAAATTACACCTCGTGTATTTTTGTTCATAGAATGATAGAAAATTAATAGAAAAATTTTTTCTTAGTTTTTATTTGGAAAAAATGCAAAAATCTTCTTGTTGCAGTTATGCAACACTATGCACTCGGAGAAGAAAAAATAATTCATTGATGGTGATAATTTTTGAAGCAATTATTTTTTTTATTGCAGCATAGGTTTACACCACATTTTCCGCATAGCGTCTGGGAATATCCCTTGCATCCTGGAAATTTGCAGCGATTTCTTTGGTCGGACCATTCCAACCAATGCCCAAATTGGTCCAATCTTACATCCTTTGGTGGAGCATGTTGTGCAGGCCCTTTTCTTTTTTTGGCTGCAATTTCTTCTTCCACGCTTGTTTGACTTGGGCGCCCTTTTTTTGGATTATTACTTTGGCCAACATTACAAAGACATATAGCAACTTCTTTCCGGAACTCAAAGAAAGTCATGGTCTTCGCATTTGGTTGGTTTTGATTCGTAATTTTCCTATATAAAATCCATGCATTTGCCAACGACATATCTATAAAATGGTAGAATAGTCTCATGTACCATTTCTTGCTCTTTGTAAGTATTTTATGTCGGGCCATAATTGCATCGAGAAGGTCGACACCCCCCATATGTTGATTATACTCCTTTATTACAAAGGGACAATTGATTTCTCTGTTACGCTTTGTTTGTCTATCAAATCGCTTGATTGTCGTTATAGGTTTTTGACCAGCAAATGTCGACAAAAGAACCACAATTTTGTTGTCTTTCCATGCCAAGCAGCTAATGTCAATGCCATCTATATTTCCTACAAATTCGTAAGACGTTCCTCGGTCATCTTTCTTTATTTCTTTTTCGGTTGGTAATTTGCAGTTGGTAATTCTATTACGTCGCGCTGTACCTAGGCTAAGAATTCCATTATTAGCCAAATATGTAAGCAAAGGTTATGTTGTGTAATAATTATCAAAATACAGCCTGTAATTTTGATTTTTGGGGATTATTCTTGACAATCGCACAACAACATTAGCAGAGGCTCCCATGTCAGGTTCATTAGCTGCTAGTCTCTGATCTGCGTTATTTTCTTGACCAGAATATACTTCAAAACGATTCGCAAATCCACTAACACCACAAAGTACATAAAGTTTGAATCCCCACTTATGCGGTTTCATCGGAAGATATTGTTTCATAAAGTGATGAAGTTTCGTCGAACAAAGCTGTTCATCAATGGACAGACGAGCTTCCAGAGGGACACTACCAAATTTTCCATTTAGATGGTCAATTATAGGACGCAGTTTATGAAGTCTGTCATGATTGGGATTTTCACGTGGCAAGTGTTTTGCATTATCGTTGAAATGAAGGAATTGCCTAATTTTTTCAAATCGGTTCAGCGTCATCGAAATTTTGACAAAATCAACCCCAATATCATGCGCCCAATACATTCGGGTATTTGGTAGACGAACAATTGACATATAAATCAGAATACCAATGTACTTCTGCAGGTCATGGACACTGAGGTTCAAGGGTCTATTTATGTCAAATTGCTGGGCATACAGATTTGATTCAGTAACTATTTTCTCTAGCAAGTCCTCGGAAAAAAAATGCTTGAAACATTCGTATGGCGAACTTATCTCTCTAATATAATTTGGCAGATCCTCATTTCCATGAATGGACAATTGGGCTTCATTTATTTCCAAATTCTTTTGTTTCCAAATTACATTGCACGTCCGTCTTTCATTTTGCAGAGTCTGTCCTTCATTACTACTGCCATTGACGATTTGTTCTACCACAACTTCTTCTACATCTTAATTTTCTTTATCTTCTACTTCATTATTATCTTCTACATCTTCCAATTGCTCACTGGCGTCGACGTCTGGTAAAAAATCAGGATCGTCCACATCATCGACATCTGAAAAATCCGGATCCTCACTTATCTCGCTCAAATGATCGGCAAAATATTGCAATTCCTCTTCCGTCAAGGTCTTGCCTTGATTTCTGTCACTCATGGCTAAAAAAAAGAAGAAATATATGATTTTATTCAAAAATGGAAAAATGAACCAAAACTGATCAAATGCATAATGTTGCAGATCTGCAACATTGACACTTTGTCATATAACACTCAAAAACATAATATTTTTTTATCAAAAATGTGAAAGTTTTGTTCTACGTACCTCAGTTTATGCAACACTATTTTTCAAATGATTTTGATCTCCAGCAAAATTGTAAAACAACTTATGCACTTTGTCATACACTAATAGATCAGCGAATGACAGATTCTTCACAAGTAACCACTAAACTAAAAAACCACTTTGTGTCATATTACAAGAGAAGATGGCGCTACTATTCAATAGATCAGTATGTTGCAACACTACAACATCGTGCGTTTGGGATTCAATTGAATCTATCTATAATTTCTTACTAACTAAACGGTATATTGCAGTTCTGCAACTGTGTGCATTTAAGGGTTAATATGAATATGCTGAATGCTGACTATTCAATATAATATATATATTAGTGATACACGAAATATTATTGAGGAGGCGGAGGCTTAGCCTCCTTAGCCTCCTTTGACTAGCCGCCCCTGATATATATATATATATATATATATATATATATATATATATATATATATATTTATATATATATATATAGATATATATATATATATATATCTATATATATATTCAGATGAATATAAAATGAAAGTCCTTCATGTGGGTCCTTCAGATAAATATGAGCATTTTCAGTTCAGTCAAAATAGAAGAATACTCTAAGAAAATTTCGAGTTCAAATGTCAAGAAGATCGATACCTATGTAAAATATAATAATTACAAAAATAGCATGGGACATTTGAACTCGAAATTTTCTTAGAGTATTCTTCTATTTTGACTGAACTGAAAATGCTCATATTTATCTGAAGGACCACCGTGAAGGACTTTCATTTAATATTCATCTGAAGAAACAGGTTCTAACTGCAAGATCGTTGCAATAAAAAATAATGCAAAAAAATTCGATATCAAAGGAAGAAACCAGATCATATGCTAATAATAATTCGGTAGTACTATTTAAAGTCGATCTGAATCATACCAAACTTAACATATGGACGCTGTTCATTTTATTCAATAGCATAAAATATAATTTGAAGTGAGTAAACAACGTGAGTTCAAAAAAATCAACTCAGTCCAGTAGTCATATTATAGTTTTACGATTATTATTTTCGTTTCTAGTAATTTATTAACGAAAATATGAGCACAACGGACACTAAGTGTCATAAACATTCTCTTAATGACGACCAGTTTATTTATAATTTATTCGAATTTTATTTTAATGTGTTAAATTTTATCACAATGTTTTATAATCATGCTTTTAATAATACTCTTAATGCCCTCAACCTCGCCACAAATTACTTGGTCGCTGGGCACTTAAATTACTTATAGAATTCTTCTTTACCTGACCCATTATATTGCAGAGCAGTTGTCGGGGATTAATTAGATTCAGATATTCTTGAAGGTGTCCGGGCATAAATATTGATGTTTTATATTTTCAGGTCTCACAACGTGAAATCAAGGAATGTTCTCCCTATGGCTATACGCTTTAAGAATGTAAAATATTGGTCGAGATATTTTAAATAATCAAACTCAATATCTAATTAACAAATCGAACATAATCTTTGTTAGCAACTAGGAATGCGGCTTCAATTATTATTTTTGCAAATTAAATTACTCTCAATCTATTGGAAGCAATGAGGAGATAACAATATTGATATTAACATTACTCATATCCATTCTGCAATTGAATCGACATAATTATCTACATAAATTGTGTCTTTAATATATTTTGCTAAATATTCTCACTTTTGATATTTTTCTCAAGTGTATATATATATAATATACTTATATATATATATATATAGATATATATATATATATATATATATATATATATATATATATATATATATATATATATAAAATATATATATATATATATATATATATATATATATATATATATATATATATATATATATATATATAATAATAATAATAATAATAATAAGTTTACTTCCTCTGATTACATAAAAGTAATATGGGAAAGTGTCAGCAGAAAAATTGCACATACCAATGTGACACTATACAGGTATTTACAATAAAATAGTATACATTTCATTACAAATACTAACAAAAGAACATCACAAAATCACATTAATACTTCTGTAAAATATTCGTCAACGGAATAAAATACTCTATCTAAAAGTAGTGATCTAACAGCTGATTTAAAAGGCCTAAGATTATCGATTTTTCTAATTCTGTCGGGTAGGTGGTTAAATATTTTTATACCCAATACATTGCAGCTCCTTTGTACTTTTGTTAAACGTGTAAAAGGAACATGAAGCAACTGCGAGGTAGACCTCCTTGTTCTATATTGATTCACATCACGTAACAAGCTAACCAAAAGAAGATAAATTTCTTTTAATAGAGATCACACAAGCACAAATAAACATACAGGGTACAGTTAAAAAATTACTCTTATAAAAATTACGACATGACGTTAATCTAGTGAGACCAAAAATTGAACGAACAATTCTCTTTGAATTTAAAAACATAATCCGCATTGGTACTATTTTCCCCAACAAAGTATACCATATTCCAGCGCCGAGTTTGACTGAAGCATAATAATACATCTTTAGGATATTCAGATTCACAATAGTTCTTATGTTGCCTTATTGCAAAATTTAACGAAGAGAGTTTACCGCTCAATACCGCTACATGATTCTTCCAGTTTAAATGATCCATCCATCGTAACACCCCAAAACTTTCACCTCATCAGACAGACCCAGAGACTCAGCACCTGGCAATCTAACCAATGGACTGAGGTACCTATTGTGCCATTTGGAGTGAACATTAACAGAGTTGTTTTGCCTCTCATTGAGAATAAGGCCATTTATCGAGCAATATTCATTCATTTTGCTGCATGCAATTATTTGACAGCAAAGATAGGTCATTCATAACTTGCAGCAGATATAAGCACAGAACTATCATCCGCGTAGAGCGTAACCACCCCACTATCTTCTAAAAACTCCACTAAATCGTTTCATTCAACAATATAAACAGAATCGGACCCAGTGTACTACCTTGAGGCACTCCAGAGTGCAACCACTCCCTGTCAGACAAAAATTGCGAACCCCTCTCCGAAATTCTCACTGTCTGCGGCCTTCCAGTCAGATAAGACCTTATCCAATTTAGGGGTACTCCACGAATACCCATCCTCTCCTACTTGAACAGCAGAGTATCCACGACTATCGTGTCAAAAGCGCGGCTGAGATCGAGGAAGATACTAATGCAGAACCTCCTGTCCTCAAAATTTAAGAGAACTTTGTTGTTATACCGACAAAATTGCATCCTGAGTAGTTTTGTTCTTCCTAAAACCGCTACTGGCTTTCAGATAATTAAAGAAACGATCACAAATGAAGTGAGACGAATGAGGAATAAGTTATCTAGCACCTTAGAAAATACCGATAGAAGAGCGCCCGGTCTATAATTCTTTAATTAAGTATGGTCTATTTTCTTATATATCAGGGAAAACGCCGCCACTTTGAGCTCAGATGGGAAGTGACCCTGCTGAAAATGATTCAATTAACCAGGTGCGTTCAAGAGGCAAGGAATGTCCTCCGGCAACATGGCTAACAATTCTGCAGGGAATTCCGTCTATGCCATATGATTCTTTTTTCGAACACCGATAATAAAAACATCCAAAACCTCAGACGGTGTAACCGGCGTTAGAAACATCAGATTAATATTGATTCGCATCTGGCAACCAGAATTGTTATTTACCTTTAGTTTATCTGTTAGTTCCTTAACAGAATTAACAAAATAAGAGTTGAAACTGTTAGCCTTATCAATTGGATCTGTGATTGAACGGTGTTCTTCATCAAATATCACATCCGGTATTCTATGATTATCTCGATTTGGGATATTAGATCTTATAACACCCCAGACGGCTGACGATTTGTTGTCTGCATTGGTGATTAAATTACTTACGTATCTTTTTTTTGCATTAACTATATTTTCTGTATGATTTCTCTTCATTTTATTATAAATTTCCTTCATAGTGTTTGTCAGTTTCTAACTCACTTTATATAAATCTCTGATAAATCTTCCCTCCTCGACAATCTGTTCTGTTATCCAAGGATTTTTTGGTGTTTCTCCTTTATAATGAGCCTGAAGGGAAACGCCGCTTCAAACATGTAATTAAAGATACTGAAGAACAAAGAATAAACAATCCCGCAACACTTATCCCTCCATAAAGCGCATTCACAGTTTTTCCCGAGAAACGAGAAAACTTAAAATGATTCATATTATCCGCTGAATATATCATCCTCTTACCGCCGCCAATATCATGGGGGTTCAAATCGTTCTTATAGCCAACTTTTAGCATTTGCGCTAAATGGTCAGGCATCATACTATCTATGGTCAAAGCTTTGAACGAGCAACGCCAGTTTACGAATATATTGTCTATGAGCGATCCCGAATCACCCAGCGTTCTCGAGCACTCCTCGAAACATTCAACAAATCCATAGGAAGAATATATATCAACAAAATTTCTAGATTTAATGTTGAGTGAGTCTCTAATGTTAATATTGAAATCACCCGTCACCAAGGTCTCGGAGTTGAAAGTAGACAATCACACATTTGTGGCTTATTGTTTGAACTCTCCGGTTTGGGAGATTTGGTCAAACTTTGCCACGGAGGCGATTAATGCCATCCGCGAGATCTCAGACCGAGTAAATAAACAACAACAAAGAAATTTGTCGCGGGAAAATATTAAACATGTAGAGCAGAATTATCGGTATAGCCCGCTTATATGGAAGCAGCCGTTGACACGTGTTTCGCCAAAGATGTGTGATTGTCTTCCGTAGCAGGGGATTTTGTTTGTTGTGCTATTTTCATCTCCAAGTTTTCAATCCAATGCTTGGCTACGCCGTTCTGATGAGGACCAAAGAGTCCGAAACACGTGTTAACGGCTGCTTCCATATAAGCGGGCTATACCGATAATTCTGCTCTACTTGTTTAATATTTTCCCGCGACTAATTTCTTTGTTGATATATATATATATATAATATATATATATATATATATATATAGATATATATATATATATATATATATATATATATATATATATATATATATAGAGGAAAACCATTTGTAGGGACAGCAGCAATGTAAAAGAACACTCTTTGAAGTTTTTCCAAGCTGTCGGAATCGTTTATTCCATCATCAGGGAGAATCTATCTTGAGGATGTTTACATATATATTTATAATAGGTTATAAGAAGCATTGTTACATAGAAAATGATGCTATTTGCTAAATAATTAGAAATGTTGATACATTTTTGAAGTTATTATGACTAAATTTCTGAACGAAATGACAAATCGATGTCACTAATTTTTTATTTTTTTTTATTTTCAAACTGAAGTTTGACATCATTTCGTTACGTTAAATTGATTAGATTTAGTGTTATTTTATGACAAGTGAAAGTAAAAAAGAATAAATTTCACTCAAATGGCTTATGTCTGTTTTTTAATTGATGGAGTTGTTCTCTTGATAGATAAAGGCTAAATCTAATCAATTTAACGTAACGAAATAATGCCAAACTTCAGTTTGAAAATGAAAAAAATTAAAAATGAGTGAAATCGATTTGTCATTTCGTTCAGAAATTTAAACATAATAACTTCAAAAATGTATCAACATTTTTAATTATTTAGCAAATAGCATCATTTTCTATATTGCATTCCTTTTTATAACCTATTATGAACATATATGTGAATATTTTTAAAATAGATTCTCCCTGATGATGGAATAAACGATTCCGAAAGCTTGGAAAAACTTCAAAGAGTTTTCTTTCACATTGCTGCAGTCAGTACAAATAGTTTTCCTCTTAACTAGTCAGCGACTACCTCTTATATACCTATATATATATATATATATATATATATATATATATATATATATATATATATATATATATATATAATATATATATATATATATATATATATATATATATATATATATATATATATATATATATATATATATATATATATATATATATATATATATATATATATATATATATATATATATATATATATATATATATATATATATATATATATATATATATATATATATATATATATATATATATATATATAGGTGCAATACATTCTTTCAATAACAATTTGCAGTAGTACAGTGAAAGGTTTCATTATAGTATATCTCAAAATTTAATTTTCACCAATTATAAGCAAATTCTATCAATTATTTGTGTGCGATACCTGACATTTTTTAAATGCGAGTGAAAAACAAGATATATTGATTTGTTCTCCTTATCAAATTCTTCAATACCTTACTCGTACCAGAATTAGTGATGGGCGATAAGCATCAATGCATTAAAAGTACTTGATGTATAGTATCGATGCTTTCAGTCCAATAGATGTATTTGTTAACGCTTATACATGTCCGATGTATCGATGTTTTTCATTCGTTATAACCAAATGAACGATGCCTAATTGCGCTCTGCTGTTGTTGCACAACTATTATTATAATAATAGTCGTTCATTTAGCAATGAGATATTACAAATTCTGAGAGATGGCCAAACATTTCGCTTGAATACGTCAATACTAGTACTAGTTTTTACATCACTAGACAACAGACAAGTAGTTGAATCTCTATTAAACCCCTCATAAAAAATACCTACTATTTTTAGATTTAGTAAACCTACAGACCTGCAAGTAGAAATAATCATCATTTCTAGTGTCGTACCGTGTACGTCACTGACACAGGTTACAATTTTATTACATTGATGGAATCAGCCGATTTCAACATTTTAAATATGAATATATAAGTAGCAAAGACTATTCTCTGTTTAAACAGACATAACTCTAGAGTGTTTCAACATAGTTTTGATTGTAGTATATCTATTACATTTCAAAATTACGTATGACCCTATTCTGTAGTTTTTGAAATGCTGATTTTTCTCTTTGCCAGTCCAAAGAGCAGAGTGGAACAGTATTTCAAAATGAAGCATAATTATTGATTGAACAACAAAAAACTTCACAAATGTGGGTGAAATTTTTTCCAAACCTTTTTTCAAAACATTTACATTCTTTCAGAAATTTCAGAAGAAAGAAATTCAGTCAACATGCTCATTAAAAATTCAATTTCTCATCCAACAAATAATGCCTAAATATTCAACTGCTTTCAAACTGTTTCAATTTTGTTATTAATTTCAATACTTTATTTATCTCATTTTCGGTTTTCTTCAATGTTTTTACCCAGTGTCCAAAATTATAACTTAGACTTTTTTACAGTTAGGGATACAACTGTTATCACATCTTCATCAGCCTGTATTAATCCACTCCTGGACATAGGCCTCTCCCATTTCTCTCCATGTTGACCTGTCTTGTGGCTGGGAGCATCCAGTACTTTCCCGCTCTTCTTTGTATGTCATCTCGCATGGGTCTGAACCGTCTGATTCTCTTTGTTCTCCGTGGGTCTCCACTGCATAATGGTTTTCGTCCATTTCTCATCATTTCGCGCAACGTGCCCTGCCCAACGCCACTTGTTTTTTGCAGTTTGTTCTATGACGTCACTCACTTTGGTTCTAGCAGCTCTGATATCCTCGTTTCTTTGTCTATTTCTTAAGCTAATTTCCAGCATCGCAAACGCTGACAAACCCGTAGTTGTCGTGCAACTTCTTTGTCATGGTGACTGTCCATCGAGCACGTACAATAACTAGTAGTACGCAGGCATCATTTATTTTTCTTTTCAGATTAATTGGTAATCTTCGGTTCTTTGAGGATATATGCGAACTTTCCAAGTCACTGCCCATGCAAACTGATGCTCCTCCTTTATCTCGCGCTGTCTGGTTGTCTTTGCCTAGCCTGATGCTGTGCTCCCCAGATATATATATATATATATATATATATATATATAATAATATATATTATCTATATATATATATATATATACTATATATATATAATATATATATATATAATATATATATATATATATATATATATATATATATTATATATATAATATATATATATATATATATATATATATATCGTATATATATATTATATATATATATTATATAGTTATATATATATATATTATATATAATTATATATATTCTTCCACT
>JARQZK010004841.1:0-11908 GCA_030704885.1 Cynegetis impunctata
AGGAACAATTAGGAACATTTTGTTGCTGTTACGTGTTCCCGAAAATGTTCCCAAATGTTCCTAAATGTTAAAATTTCTTTATGTTTCGGCAAAAAATTTTGACTGTTTCTACTTGTCACCCTTCAAGTTTACGATTCCACAGGAAGAATTTTTTGTTGCTGTTCCGTGTTTCCGTAAATGTTCCAAAATGTTCCTTGAATTTTTTCATTTTTCGGCAACAAATGTTGACTGTTCCTACTTGTCGCCGGTTTCCATTTGGAGCGGTAAACTTCAAAAAAAAATCGGAAACATTTCTGAAAAAATCCGTTTTGCTATCGCAGTGGAAATGTATCGAGAACACAACTAGTAAACAGTCGGGGTCTATATATATATATATATATATAAAAATTAAAAATTTTTTTAAAATATTATATAAAAATTTTTATTTAAATTTTTTTTTTTATTTTTATTTTTATATATAAAATTATTTTTTATATATATATTTTATATTATATATATTATATATAATATATAAAAATATATATATATATATATATATATATTTTATATATATATATAAAATTATATATATCATATGAAACTATGGTCTACCGTTAAGTACGGTGCAGCCCCCTCGCAATCCTTCCTTCATTCCTGCCCATGTATAACGTTGTTGAGCAGCTTGATCCCATTTTTGTTTCTGCTTCTTTCCTATATCATAACCCCTTTCTTATATTGGGGCGCCTCTTTGGCCTTTTGACGCCTTTTGGGGTACCACTGTTTTGCCCTTTTATGGTCCATCTTTGTCGGTCCTTCTCGGTGCCCTAATCCTTCTCAACTTTAAAAAAAACCCCAAAGGGAAAAAAATGGGTAATTTAGGGAAAAAGGGGAAGGAAAAGGAGAGTGGGGGCCTCACCAAAGAAACGACATAGAGGCCATAAGGACAACACAAGGGGTACCCAAGGGGCTAAAAGCAAAGAACGCCCGCAGGTTTAAGATGGGTTATGAATGATCGGGGAAAAAAAAAGAAAATCTGGTAGGTCAAAGCGCTCAACAACTTTTAAATGGGCGGAATGAACGGAAGGATGAATTGCAGGAGTGATTTTCATGTTAATAAAATGTGCATTTGAGTATATATAAAAAGTACTTATGTATACAAATTGAAGATAATGTATATACATTACTTGGTATAAGTAGTAGCAGGTGTTTCTGATGGATTTTTAAAACCCGGTATAGCAATTGGGGAGAAGATATTTTGTTAAGCCGAAAAGCTATTTTTAATTAGAATATCTGTATTATGTATGATAAAATAAAGAATTAGTCCGGGAAAAAAATTAACCCAAATTGAGCAGAATTTTATCGTTATACCCCTCCAACGCTGCATCCCTTGCGGGTTTCCGAAATTTTTAATTGTTTATATGTTATTCTATATTACACGACTCGTGGGATATATCTGTTGTTGTTCTCCGATACATCTTCCACTTTTTGATAGGAATACGGATTATTTTTCAAATTTTTCCGTTTTTTTGTAAAGTTTACCGGTAAATCCGGGTCGCACAAGTTTGGAACAGTAATATTTGTTAAAATAAAAACAATTAAGCGAAACATTTATGGTAGAAATTTTTTTAACCGGGCAGCACCAAGAGAAAAATTTTGTGGAACGGCTGGTGAAGGGTTACCAAATAGAAACTCCTTTGGCCGAGAACATAAAATTTTTTCATTTAGGAACATTGGGGAAATTTTGGGCATGTAACAGCAAAAAAGCCATTTTTTTCATAGATGTAAAAAAATCTCAAAATAAAACAAATTTTTAGAAAATAATTTTTGAATTTACGTGAGATAAGTAAACATTAAAAGAAACGAAAAACATATTCCCCACATATACGCAATGTGCACAAAGGGCAGTTATTAAGTTTTTGATGCCTCAAACATGACTCTCTTCTAGTTTAACTGCTAAACGATACTAGCCGTTGTTCTTTATATGTCTGAACGGGAACTTTTCTTCCCGCTCTCCCCTTAATACCCATTTAGATCATATTTAGGTACCCATTTAAAATTAAAGGTATTTTGTTTCATAAATTTTTTAGAAAAATTTAAGTGATCTTTTGATGGCTAAACGCATCATATATTGTAACCCCAAAAAGTTCTCTTTCTCCGATCATATAAAAAACGGAATAAATGTTTAGGTTATTTTAAGATTTCAGTAATCAGATGGCTCAAAGATGAGAATAAACATTACTGTGAACAAATTTTTACTGAAATTAAATTTTTTTTAATTTTTCACTATTGTTTTTTTTCATCCCCACCTAAAAACATTGAATGCTTTTAATTTGGCACGGTTTGTATTTTGTATTTTTATTGTAACATTTGACATTTTTTTATACGTTTACATTATTCAAGTTTTTATGTTTTACAATTTTTGCATTCCCTGCATTTGCGAGTTTTTTATATTTTTTTGGGAATTTATATGTGATTTTATATTTTGTTATGTCTTTTTTTTTTAGGTATTTAAAGAATTTTATTCACTATATTGATATTTTTGACACTATTTTAGAAGTATAGGCATTAAAATTGTCTGCCCGAGCTTTTCTCCAAACCCACAAGATATTGGGGCCCATATTAAAAGGGAAAAAATTTTGATTTGAGGGTTTTAACGACAAGTTTTCCCAAAAAACTCAAGTGAATCATAAATACCGATTTTTTCCGCTAAAAAAATATCATTTCAAAAAGACTCGAAATGAAAAAACCCTTTTCCCTACTCCCTATATATTAATCGCTCTTTTCTTCCCCTTTTTCTATTGTATGTTTTTTTTAAATTCATGTAATTTTGGTGAAATTTAAAAAATACTACTACTACTACTATCATCCTGTATAAGTTCCCCCTGTAAATTATCAACGGGTTTTCTAAATGTAAGTTGCAATTTTCGCAACTATTCCCGCACCTATTATTTTAAGATTTTTTAGCTTACCCTATTGATGTCAAACTGATAGTTCAATTATTCTCAACGAAATTGGACGAGGCTAAAAACAAGTGTATTAAAATTTATGAAATATCAAAAAATAATTTAAACCCACTAGGTGTGAAGGGTAAATTAGCAGGGGTTAAAAAGGGGCTTTATATTTTAAATTTTGGAAAAAAATTCGAGAATTTAGTTTTGTATCAAGGACGCGGGTCCTGTTTTCCACAAAAGGGGTTTTTTGTAGTTACATTTTGCAAAAGAATTGATAAGGGTTTCTGTAGAAAAATTTCAAATTTTGAGGGGATCCTTCGTTTGGGTCTTGCATATTCGAACACGGGTTTTCAGTGCCTAAAAGATGCTCTGGTAGTGGGGGAAAACCTTGTGTAAAACCATGAATAAAATTTCAGTGTAAATTTTCAAAAAAAAGAGTTTCTTTTTTTTTTGGTTTTTTAATTTGGGAAGGGAAATTAAAAACTCGATGAATGGTTTCTAAAAGTTCTATTTTTTTATATTCAGTTTTTTCTTTGAAATAAAACTGAAAGAAAAATTAGTCACTCAAATAAAAAAAAATCCTTTTCAAAATAAAACAATTTTCATCTGATAGGTACTTATGATTTTAGAAAAAAAGTCATTTCCACCATAAACAACAAAACTCTGTTTGGCCATTTTTCAAAATGAAAAAAAAATTTTTCATTGTTATGTATTGGGAAAATAATTTTTAGAGATGAAAGGGATAGGGGTTTTGGCCCGGAAATCCCGGGAAATATTCGGCAACTACAGGCCGGAGCGCCGGATATTGGGGCTACCGGATTTGGGCCCTTTATCAAGTTACATTGACGCATCAGTTTTGATATGAATATAGGCCCCGCTGAAAAAAGACGAAAAATTTGGGGCGGTTTTGGTGTTTCCGACTTGAGCGGAGATCATTTTTAAACAAACACCTAATTGCTACCGTTTTTTGGGCCCAGGGTTTCAAGTCAGGGCTTTTTAGGAGTTCTTGAAACTGAAAAAGGAGGACAGAAAACCACAATAGAGTATATAAAAAAACTCCCTTTTCGACGAATTTTTCTTCTCACAGGGAACAGTCCCTTCGCCGTTTTTTGACCCTGCTAAACAAATGAAAGAAGATGAAACTTTGGAAACCAACTTCACACGTGAAACTCATGACACTTTTTTGAGACGGGTTTAAAAGAATGGGGAAAGGATAATGTAGTGATCGTGGCGATCAAGGAAAAAAAAATCCAAAATTTCTAACGAGATTTACTATTTTTTTAAAGAGATCTCGAATCGATTGCAAATTTCGACCCATACATTTGGTGGTAATTTGAAAACACTACCCCCATTGTTAAGATTTTCTAGAATTTAAACTTTCAGCACCCGGCAGTAGCGTTTAACAGGGAAAGGCTTTTTCAGAAGCTGGTCTGGTATAAATGAAGCCAAGCGGAGTCCCCCCTCTTACCAACAAAATCCGAAAATTTTTGGGGGTTTGGTTTCCCCCCAATTTTTCCCCTTGTTTTAAATTTTAAATTTCTGAAATAATTACCTAATAACAAAATTTTTTTAATTTTACTGCGGATAGGCCGGTACCGGATAGTTACCGGGGTAAATCCGTTTCATCTCTAAAAATTTTATTCACTTGAAACGAATACGTTGCCTCTTTTTTTTCGCTACCACAAATCAAACTGAACTGATGAGTCGAAGAAAAAGAGAAAACTAGGGACGGTAATATTATTTTTAAAAACCAAAAATAAGTAATTTGAAAAAACATTTTTAGTCAATTTGTAATTGCGTTTGATAATAAAGAAATGCCCCCAAATAGCATAAAATTTTTAAATAAATACGTGATATTGAAAAAGATTAATAAAAATTTTTTGGGATATCTTTTTGGGAAAATGTTTGGATTTAATTTATAATTTTTTGTTTGGGTGATAATTTTTACAATATAATGAAAAATTTTTTCAATTTCTGAGAATCGTATCCCAAACTAATCAATCTGACCGATTGTTTTTATATTGCGTAAAAATTTTAGACGGTCATATAATTTGTTTTATAAAAATATTTTCGATGTGGCGTATTCGAAAAAATTAAAAATTACAATTTTTAATGAAAAAACAACTTGAAAAGAGAATTTTTAAAAAGGCGCGTTTTTCCTCCACTTTCCCCAGTCGCCGACGACGGGAAATGAGTAGCGTCGCCCAATTCGTCAAGACATCTCCAAGCATTTTAAATCATCCTTTTTTCCCAAACCCGCTACTCAGTCGCGATTTACCAGCCGCCGGTCGCCGTTCGCCCGGGTCGCGAGTAGCTGCTCATATTGGGAAAGGGGTGCCGCGATAATTCTCGACGAAAGTTATTTTTGCGGGGTTATATTAAAATGCCGGGAAATTGGGAAAAAAACTCTTTAAATTTTGTTTCGTTATCTTTTCGGGGGGTTTCTGGTTTAATTTTTGCCTGAAATCCTTTCAATCGTCTATTTCGGAACATTGCTAATTCTTCGCTTCTCTGTTTTTCAGATTCTAACGTTAACATGAGAAGAAAGATTTTCCTCCTGCACTTGAAAAATTTAATAACATTTCAATTAATGAAAATATTCATTTTTGTTGTGCTGAAACGGGACCAGAAGAGGGACAAATACTGATTGCCGCAGGCTAGCGAGTCGCAGTCGGGGCGACTGCCGAAGGTGGAGGAAAACGCGCCTGAATGAATAGGTCGCAGCTACTACCAGTCGCGGCTACTAAAGTCGCAGCCCGTCGGCGACTGGGAAAGTAAAAGGAAAACGCGCCTTTATTCTACGTATATAAAAAACTCGTGAGCTTTAGAGCTTCATCACAAATATCTTTTTTTTCCAGCAAACTGCATGCTTCGAGATGAAATTTCCTAGCGGATTGAATTATATTTTGAAAAAAAACTAGCTGGAATTAAACAAACCGAATTAAAAAGTAGAAAATAATTTATTTTATAAAAAAAATATTCGGGTAGTGCATCGTGGGAGAGGAAAAGAGTTTAAACCAACGCAGAAATTACCTCAACATCAAAATCAAAACAACGTCTCAAATTTCAACCCTATTGAAAAAAAAATTTAAAAACGTACATCTCGTACTGACGGGCAAACAAAACGAGATGCAACTCGAGCGGAAAAGTCACCACGAAATGCAGCGCGTTGAGAAAAAAAGTTGAACCAACAACAAAGAGAATAAAAAGGGCTGCGGACTCTGACGTCAGAGTGGGTGACGTAAGCACAGCGAAGGGATAACGAATTCAGCTTCACCGCTTAACCCCACTTTTTCAGTGTTTGTTTAAAACAGAAGCGACGTGGGTTTTTTTTTCCCTTGTTTTTTTTTGTGATTTTTAACAGGATTAAATTTGTGTGCTATTTTTGTGTAGTGGAGGGTGTGTCACCGAAACAAAATATTCATAATCCCAAATAAAAGTTGCTGTGTCCCGGGGATGCCGGGGGTAACTATAAAAATGGACCAAAAGTACCCCTTTTTTCCTTTTTCCAAGGGAAATGAAGTGATGTCTGCTAAATGGGGGGCACTATTCCCCGGGGAAAAATTTTTTTCTCCATCGAAGTTCTCTGGGGTCTGTAAATTTAAATTTTGCCAAGGAAAATATAATCACTTGTTCTCCCTGCAACGGATTCCAAAACCCGGGCGAGTATATAACTGTTATTTTAAAATTCCAGACAAAAACACGATGCTGTGCCCACCAAACTCCCAATTTGTCCTTCTTATTTATCAAAAAAAATTAAATTTCCCCTTTAATTCGTGATGGAAAAACTACGCGAATTAGAAAATAAAAGTTTTGCGAATGAATTAAAAATAGAAAGGATCGAATTTGAAGCTTGTAAAAAAAGATCTTCATATTATGTTTTTTAAAACATTTTCCCTTTAATTTTTTAAACTCATTTCAACGCCTAAAGGCTGGTTAAAAAAAATTGATACTAGTAAAGTCACATTATTCAGTTTGGGAAATTTCTCCCCCTTTAAAATTTTATTTTAATATATTATTTAAATAATTTTTAATTATTAAAATTTATAAAATTTTTATAAAAGTTTAGGTACAAAATTTTTTATATATTTTATAAAATTTAAAATTTAAGTTTAAATTTTTAAAAGTTCATAAAAAACGGGCATTTCTTACTCAATATATTTTTTAAATTTCTCTCAGAAAAGACCATCTACATAATGAATAAAAAAATTTTAAAAAAGTTTAAAAATTTTTAATACAATTCATGAGATTGCAAAAAAATTTTGATTACCTGTACAGTAAATACACTGTTTTAAAAAATTTCGGGGGAAAATTTAAAAGACCCATTGGCGTTATGCAAAATTCGCAAATTGAAAACTTTGATTACATAAGTTTTTAGTAATGGTATTTGCTTTTAAAATTTTGTTTTTCCATAATAAAAACGAATGGGGTACAAAGAAAGGGTCGTTTACACTGGTGCCCTCTTTTAAAACCCAAAGCCCTTCAAAAATTTCAAAAAACCTATTTCTTTTGGGTTCGCGTTATGCAACGCACAACGGAAGATTCGGTCTGCCTGCCTTTGTGACGTCACTGGGCCGCCTCGAGTCTTTAGATTCGGTGTTGTTGGTTGAACCCACAAAGGTTTGTGTTTCAACATGTACTCAATGTACGTCCAAATTGGGCCCTTTTTTTAAAAAAAAAACAAAAAATATCTACGTAAAAGTGGTAGCGGTTGGAAAATTTAAAACCAAATTTGAATGGTTTGCGTACTGACGTCGAAATAGATGGAGATGCAAAATCGAATGAAAATCTTAGTCACCCCGAAATGCAGCGGGGGTTGAGAGAAAAAGTTGAAACCTAAAAAGGATTAAGTCATCATTAAAATCAAAATACGAACCAAACTTCAACCCTCTAACTCAATCTGCAGAAACTGTGGAGCTTTGCAAAAAAATTTCCTCAAATCAAAAAAGGCGACGGGAAGAAAAATTCAACCAAATGTTGACAGTTTTGTTCTGCCTCGGAAACCATTCGAGGGGCCCCAAATTTTAGCACATTTGATTTTGAAGCGAACCGGCCCAGGATGTCAATATGTACCGGGAAGGGTATCTACGTAAAAATGAGAGAGTTGAAAAAATTTACACAAATTTTTGGGTTTTTTCGTTTTCCCCAACGAAATCAATCCCAGGGTACCCAAAAATTTTGCTCAGTTTTATTCGATAGGAGCCACTTGAGATGCCAATATGTATCGTGAAAAAATAAATATAAAAAAAAAAAAAAAAAAATTTTTTTTTTTTTATTTTTAATAATTTATATATATTATATATATATATATATAATAAAATATAATTTAAAATATATATAGAACAAAGTTTGTTAGGGTTTTTGGTTCAGTTAAACAATCTTACGATTATTTTATATTTTTATTTTTTTTAACGTTTTGGTCTGTTACTTTGACCTTTATAAAAAAGATTGCATCAATATGTTACATCACTAAAATAAAAAACTCATAATAACTTATCTAAATTATAAACAGGCTTAACTCCCCAGAATTAAAAACTTTTCACATAAATCACAGAAATACATTAACAATTTAAAAATTTAAAATTCTTGACAATGATCCCCCAGTAACAAATTTTAAAAAAATTTCGTCTACATAGACACGTAGCCTTCGTTTTTAGTTAGAAAGGGGAAGCACCTGTTTTTAATTTCAGTTGTTCCTCCTGTTTATCATTTGTCAAATTTTATATATTTTGCTAAGGCTCTTAAATATCTTTTTTCATTAATGGCATCCGGGGTTTTTTTATAAAAATCATCTCATGAAACTACGTTTTTTTTTATGGTATTCGATTTCAAAATTTTTGTGGGGGAGAAATCAAATTGATGTTTTAATTTTTAATTTTGTTCGTTTTTTTTTCAAGGCGGTATGTTTTTTTTTTCCTGTATTTATAAATTGTTAATGTATTTCTGTGATTTATGTGAAAAGTTTTTAATTCTGGTGAGTTAAAATATTAAGATAAGTTATTATGAGTCTTTTTTTTTTATGATGGTAACATATTGAGCAATCATTTTGATAAAGGTAAAGTAAAAGACCAAAAAAGTTTTTAAAGAAAATAGAAATTTTATATTTAAACGTAAATTGTTTTTCTGAAAAAAAAATCCTAGTTTAAATTTGTTCTTTAAAAATAAAAAAAAATTTGGGTTTAAAGGGTATAATGAAAATGCCTATGTAATATATTTTAAAATTTTAAAATATATTAAAATATATATATATATATATATTTTATATATACATTTATATATTTTTTTTTTAACATGAAAACAACTTGTCTAAAAACCACAAAAAAAAAATAACTTTTTTATTCGACTAGTTTGCCTGTTACAGATTATTTAAGACTGAATACATGTATTCAGTCTTGTAATCTGTAACAGGCGAAACTAGTCGAATAAAAAGTTTTTTTTCATTTTGTGGTTTTCAACAAGTTGTTTTTTTTATTATTTAATTTTTAATATAAAAATCTTATTCTTATTAGTTTTCCCCTTTTCTCCTGAGACCCACCCCCGTTTACGAAATATGAAAAAAAAAAAAATTTTACAAAATGGAATTTATGTATTTTAAGCCTCAGAATTAAAATATGTAAAAATATATAGGGTGTTCCAAATTTAATTTTTAATTTTCATATCGTTTTCTGTGAAACCGGGGTCAACCATATTTATTTCGTATGTGAAAAAAAATCAAAAATTTTGTCGAGATTAACCAAACCCCAAAATTTTAATAAAAAACGAAGAATCCCCTTAAGAAGTTATAGGGGTGGCCCCCACTCATTTACACCCCGGGTTTTTTATTATATATATATATATATATATATAATATATATAAATAATATATATATATAATATATATAAAATATTATATATATATATATATATATATATATATATATAAATACAGGATGTCCCGTAAAGACCACGTCAAACTGAAGGAGCATGTAGGTCGAATTTTCCCCCCAAACCTCATAATGAGAAAATTTCTCCCTTGAAAGTCTTACCTTTTTCGAGATATTTTTTTTATATAAAAATATAAAATTTTAAATGTCCCCCCCAGTATTTTTTTCTATGCTTTGGTACAATTTTACATTTTTCGAATCCATTCTTTCAGTAAAGTATTGTTTGAATGATTATTCAAAATTTTAACATGAGAAAATGTACGGAACATTATAGAAGGGGGGCTGTAAAACAGGGTTTTTAATAGAAGTTTTGAGAGTATATTTTTTTTTCATGAATTTAACCCATCGTTTTTAAAAACCAAAATGCTTTGGGCTACTGATGGACATTACATTATTAAATTGCCTATTTCAGGAGATTTCAAAAGGGACATGACACAATAGATTTTTTTATTGAAAAACTGAACATTATCGTTTTTTTCTCAAAAAGGGGACGTTTTGACAAAATTTTAATTTGACGGTTTTTATTTAATTACTCAGAACATTATTGTTTTTTTTCCCTATTTAAAATCATTATAGTAAATGTTCAAAATGACGACCTTTTTTCGCGTAGACAGGCCCTCATCATATATATATATATATATATATATATTTTATATATATATATATAATATATATATATATATAAAAAAGAAAAATTACTTTACTTTCCGGTCTCCAGTCAAATGTTGAGAATAAGGTGAACTCTTTTTTCTGTTCAAGCTTTCGAGCACATTTATTTTGCTCTTCATCGGGAACTGAAGGTGAAAAATTAAAATTTAAATTTTTTTCTTGTCCAGTTTACAGATTAACATAAATAAAAAACAATACTACATAGTTCAAATCAAATAAAAATGTTTTTGGGATTAGGGACATACATAACAATTAAAATAAAAAGTTCCCATATGACACCGCATAATCGAAACATCGATATAAAAAAAACCCTTTACAGTTTTTTTTTTTTCACTATATTTTGTTAAAATGACAATTTTTTTCGCCAATACACAGTGGCTTTTTTTCAGATGTATAAATATACTGAAAGAATTTTGTATTATACATCTGCAGAAAACCACTGTGTATTGGCGAAACAATTTATGTTTAAAAAAATATAGTGAAAATCAAAAAATGAGAAGTTCTATTCACAAAAAATATATATAATATATATATATATATATATATATATATATTATATATATATATATATATATATATATATATATACGTATATAAACTTTGAAATATTGGGTTGATTATCGCATTCCATAAATCATGATCCCCCAAAAAGAGCGGGAAAAAGCTGTCTATTTTTTCCATCGATTGTTAACTCCGCTAGAAGTTTGTTGGATTGATTTTGAAAAATGTCCCCAGTACCACTTCATATATATATATATATATTAAAAATATATATATATATATAATATATATATATATATATATATATATATATATATTTAGGTATATCTTCATTAAACACCGTTTCGGGCACGAAAAATTCCCTTTTTCAAAATTTTTAAACATTCAAAAATAACAAAATGAGTACCAATACCAAAACAGGCAAAAAAAATTTTAAAATTTCTCATTCAAAACTCCCCTTTATCTGAGTAAACATCAGTCCGTTAGAAAATTTAAAAAGGAGTTTAGAGCATATATCTTTCGCAAATTGGGAAAGATTCAGAAGTGCTCTAGGGAATAAAAACCCAAGTTTTAAATTTAAATTTCCCAGATAATATTTTGATTATCTGCAGTAAAGTTATGGGGCCTCTAATACCTAAAACAAAAATTTTTCAAAATTAAATTTAAGGGAAAACCCATTTTTAGAATTTCATCATTCCAAAATTGTCTACATTACATTCTCTGATTGAATTCAGACGTTTTTGCAAAGTAGCTTTTACTATCCAAACCAAAACTAAAATCGAGCTCCCCGTAGTGAAAGGAGGTCATTCACACACCATTTCGTTTTGGACAAGCTGCGTCCTTGGGACCTTCTGCCGTGCAAATAGCAATAATC
Organism: Cynegetis impunctata; assembly: GCA_030704885.1. Lineage (NCBI taxonomy): Eukaryota > Metazoa > Arthropoda > Insecta > Coleoptera > Coccinellidae > Cynegetis > Cynegetis impunctata. The sequence goes on from JARQZK010004841.1 coordinate 11,898, forward strand.
TTCGCCAATAT
>JARQZK010004842.1:0-11889 GCA_030704885.1 Cynegetis impunctata
CCAAGCCATCGTCGCGAACGTGTTAAGTATATATTACCATGATTATTCCAAACATTTGATAATTTGTACTGACAAATTATTTGAAATCGTTGAGAACATTTATATTTATATTATAATTTTAAGTTTTATATCATCTTAATTCTGGCTCTCATAATTTAAACACAATATCACTGGGATAATAGTTCCTAAGAACCTGTGGGAGCAATTTCCAAAATATTTCAATTTTAACTCTATACATATTCTTTGTGGTGCTGAATTTCTTATGTATGAATGATATGCAGAACTGTACTTTCAGAGAAGATTTGATGTTTTGTTATGGAATTTGCTAATTTTTCGAAATTTTCTGAGATAATTACCTGAATATCACTAACTGAAATACCGAAAACAGAGAATTTTGTTTCGAATACGTATATCTTTCTAGTGTGAAATTTCATTTTTATGATTTGTTATAAATATAAAAGTAAAATTTCGGTGTATGTGTGTAAACTTTCTAATCTGTTTTCCTTTCAAATGAAAAATTGACAATACTGTTGAATTATTTGAAACAATACATCTTCAAACCTTAAGAAACCTACTCTATATGTTCTGAGCAGATATCTAGAAACTGAAACGTTTCGCGATTTTAGGTCATGTAAATTAATCATAAAGTGAAAATTTCATGAAAATATTGACATAAATTGATGTTGACAAAAAGTTACAGTAATGTATCCACAAAATTGAAAAACTAGTTATTAAAAACAATATTTCTATGAATTGATAAATTTCAAAATGAATCAGATACAAATTTATGCACTGAACATGCAGTAACACTTTTCCTGAATCCAACAATAAATTACCAGAAGGCAGTTCTTTCACTCGGCTTTCGGTAGCGAATTGACTGGTATAAATTTTAACGTAACGCCAGCTTTTGCTCTCTTTATTATACACTAATAGTCTAGTCAACGTATGCCCGAAAGTTAGGTCTAGAAAAAAGATAGTAAGCGCAAAGACTTACATTGTTTTTGGTACATAGTAGTACAACATACCGAAAATCCTTGACCCTTGGGTTACCGGCAGAGGGAAAGCCTGTTTAACGGTCGCTTTTTTGTTTTTTTGCTGATATCTCAATAGAGGTTGGTTCGAAAAATGCAGTAAACGTACACAAAATTGAAGCTGACAAAATTCACCATATTTTTTACAAAGATAGTATTGCGGCTATCTGTAACAGTTAATGTATATATGCTTTTAAAAACCGCTGATTTAAAAAAAAAACTTCCTGAGTAACACAGTTTTCACCTTTTTTTATTTTTGTCATCTCAGATCTACATTTCTCAGGATGTACTCAGTGTTTATAAATCCCGAATAAGAGCTAAATAGGTTAACGACTATCAATTAAGTCAGACTGGCAGATATTATAAATCATTGGAACCTCTCCCTCCAAGTACACTATAGTTTAAATTTGAGAGCAACAAATTTTTCATTAGAGTGATATCCCGGCAGCGCAACGGCAATGCAATTTGCCCACAATATCTGCACAAAATGAGAGCAAAAGATAATCCTTTCTGTGATTGTGGGTAACTGGGAATACCTGACCGCTGTAGCATATTTCCAAAAGAACCTGGCAATATCCTTGAATTTCTTCAGCCATTCAATCTATGTTTCATTCTACTATAGAACAATCTGAACGTCAATAAACTGTTGTACTAGTGGATATGTTCGACCAGTCTATCCTTTTAAGCTGTGTTATATTCGAACTATGTTATATTTGAACTCTATTGTATTGCTGTGCTATCTCTAGCAACACTGTTTTCACTTTATTTCATGGCTTGTACTTTAAATTTACTAGTTAGGTCATTTAATAGAATTATTGTTGACTAATGATAGAGTAGTCAAGGTAATTTGCAGCGACAACGCTGTTTTTGAAATAAAAGAATAGAAACTGGCTTAGAGGTCATCTCATCCTGGATCATCACTGCATTCTTTAATCGCTGTAGCTTCTGGATCTTCTAGGCACTCCATATGGCTAGTCCTCTCCATCTTCTTCAGTCTACTATAGTTACTACAGACTTTAAAACGAACCAGTGAGGCCTTCCTATAGAATATAAGATTCAAGATAATATCCGGGGCTACTGGATTTTGAGTTCTAATGGAAACGATTCTCATTCGTTCATCCACTATTTTACTGGGCTTTTTATCATATCACGAATCTTTCACCGATGCGTGAGTAGTATATGAGAAGCATATCGTGGCATCTTGGTGTAAATTCAGTTCTGGAGCTACAACAATACGGTCACCGTATCACTTTACTTACCTTGCTTTGATTTCTTTGTTATCTGGAGTTGTTACAGCAGATTAAATATCCTCAAATGAGAACAACCAGTCATTGATATGTAGCATGAAATCGTATATTTCATCCACGGCTTTGTCAATGTGTATATCTTCGGGTGCACATTCAGCGGAATGAATGTGATGAAAAAAATCCTTCCGACATTGTTCGTGATATACTGCTTCTTCGGCTACCAAATCAGTTATCGGGGTGAGCTGACTAAGAACATCTCCTTAGTATTGTCTTGCCAATGCAGTTGTTCCCAAAAGTATCTTTGTCTAACTGTATACACCATCTTCTGCCAATGTACCTTCTTTTTCCTCTCACTAATTTTCGACTAAAGAAGCACGGGGTCTTGAATTCAAATTGAGTACCAGAGGACCGACCTCTAAACAATTAATATCGTGGGCTCTGCGGATATTGGAGGAGCCTGTTTCTTCGCATCAGCTATAATGCTTTCCGCTCTCGTATTCTGTTTTCTGCACGTGAAATAAACATTGGGGAATACTGAACTTACAAGGTTGGAGCTTGTTCCAACATTCCTTATTGAACTGGCACTAATCAGTGGAGTTATTACTTGTGCACTCACACATGACACATTCGTACTACTTTCGTACAAATTGTCATCACAGAGAAACAACTTTCCATTGACATTGCGATATAATAATATTTTTCTTCAAACGTCATATAAGTGATAACGTTTGTGACGTTCCTCAATGATATTAAGTGTGATTTATATGACTAGGAGTATAAGTACTTATACTCCTAAGCGTATAAACACATTATAGTACTATGAATTTATTCACAATGCTATTTATTATTTATTCGTAATATTTATAGTAAAAGTACAATTATGAAGATTTGCATCATTTGAGAATCCTCCACTTCTTGCAATATCAGTGCTATTCATAACAACTTTTCCAGAGTGAACGGCATTTACAAATCCATTACTTGTATCGGGTTCATTAAATGAAGATTGTTCGAGATTTTCCGCGGAGCTAGGTTGAACAATTCTCTTAGCAATTTTGGTTTTACTTTGCACAGAGTCTTCGATGTACCCTTCGGCAACTGCATCAGATTTCCAACCCCCATGCCTTTTCAGCGTAGTGATATCCACCCCACTAGCAACAAGCATTTTTGCGGAAGTTCTTCTTAAGCAATGCCCTGTATATTCTTTCCAATTTGGAATCTTCAGATACAATGCCACGTCTTTTGCTACACTACCAATTTTATGGATACCCATAACAGCTTTATAACATTTCCCATTTTTGATATTTCAAAAAAAAACGTCGTTCCGTAAAATCGGCAGGGCGCAAATGAACGTACTTTCTATATTTGCTCAGATATTCATCACCCAGGACGTTGAAGGTTCTACTCTTATTAGTTTTAGTGTTGGGAATGTTTATTAGTAGCAAAGAACCCATATCTTCAAGATCATCAACTGTCATATTCACTAGTTCATCGCAACGACATGCCCCAAATATTCCAAATATCAAAACTACCTAAAAAATTAAGTGTTGGTTAGCACAATGTGAAACAAACAAAATGTAATTTTATTACCTTCATCGCCAAATACTTTTCATCTGGGGCTTCAGACAAAAATTTGCTGAACTGTTCCCTTGACAAGACTCTCGATTCCTTTGGCTTATAAACTTCTCCTTGCTTTTTTTAAAAATGCACGCAAATTGATGTATTTTTCAATGTTCACATTATGCTTCAAATCCAACACAGACCTTATCATTGAATAATGAGCCCACAAACTAGAACTCTTCATTTTCAGTGCCATTTCGGTAAAATATGCCAACAAAACGTTCTCAGAGTATTGCACTACTTTTTTTCCATTGCACCATTGGTTGAACTTAACAAACGCAGCTTCATATACTGCAGCAGATTTCGTCGGCAGCAAGTTTTGTATAGCTATTATAGCTGCTTTTACCACCTCGGGAGGATCATTACACATTTCTGAACTCATTTTCTTCACCGAATTTGAAATATTTGTTTTAATGGATGTCAAACAAGTACGTATCCATGACAACGATACAAGAAAGGCAATATACAGTAAAATAAGTTAAAGATTCAGTCTTGTTATCTTCACAAAAAATTCGTTTCCTTTTATTGTTTAATTTCGAATGAAATTATGCACGTTTGAAGAAAAAATAGTAGGTATATGATATTCGGAAAATAAGATACTTTATGTGCTTCGCATGGAACTTTCCACGCTCAGCACATAAAGTATCACTTATTCTCCTAATATCATAATATACTATTAATACAAAAGACGCAATAATTAGTATTTCTATGAACTCATGTCATTATATAAACTAACTCAAAGAGAAATACCCAAACATTTTTCCATGGACATGGCGATATAATTATAACATAATATACAAAATGAACTGATTTCCTACAGAAAGAACATCATAGTGAAACCATAATATGCTCTGCATCATAAAGAATAGGTATCGAAAGAGAAAAAAAACAAAAACAGTGCGATTACAATACGTAAGGAACTTCATTCCTGACAGGGGTTCCCTGACCGCAGCCGTTTTTTATATTTCCAAGTCACAGTGGGTTTCACATGAGATACTATCGTCAAAGTTTCTTATCTGATTATAGTGCTTCGTGAGTTTTAACTTTTTGTTAAAATAAGAAATAGTACGATGCAACTTTGTAGTACACACAAGAAGCCTTCCCAAGCGAACGTTTGGTTTAACTAAAACGAACCAAAATACCAACCAAGCTGTCCAAGCGAGCTTTGGTACTAACCGTGACGTCATCATTTTATGTCAAATGACGTCACTGGTTGAACCGAAGTGAACCTACCTCAGGAGTTGGGTACACTTTGGTTGACAGTTGTTTGTGTGTATTCCATGTGTTAATTTTTAGGTTCTTCACAATAAAGTTTAGTTCAGTTTAGTTTTTTTATTTTAAATTTCTAAATTTTTGAATTCTTTCTAAAACAAAAAGTAAAGCTTATAAATGTTGTGAAATAAGTATTTTTAGTAATACTTTTCCTATTGTTTGTTTTGTGAGGATATTTTTAATTAATAAGTAATGTAGTATGTCATGCTTTTTATTTAAGATATGTATCTATGACAATGAATGAGATTAGTTTTTGTTAGATGATGCTTTTGTGACAGTAAAGTTGTTGATAATATATTAATAAAAGGCGATTGTTGTATTTAGTGAATTATTTGAAGAAATAAGATAATAATTACAATTACAACAGGTTATGGGCCCAGGAAACTCTAAAATCTGAATTAATATATATATGAAAAGTTGATACGTTTGAAGGTTTGCATTGTGTAGGAAGAAGCGTTAAAAAAAATGTCGACTGTAAATGGAAAATATAATTCATTTAATATTGAGCTGTTGAATGAACATAATTATCAAGCATGGAAATTCAGGATGGAAGTGCTGTTGGATGAAAAAGATGTAAAAGAATCGATAATTAGAGAATTCAAAGCTGACGATTATACCGATGGTAAAAAACGAAGGGAATATGCGAAGATCGACAAAAAATGTAAATCATACATTGTACAATGTTTAGATGATACTCAGTTAGATATCATAAGGGACAAAATAACAGCGTATCAAATGTGGAAAAGTCTACAAGAAAGATATGAGAAGAAAGGTATTCCAGGGCAGATGATGTTAAGAAGAAAATTGATGTCAATGAAACTTATCAAAATGGAAGATTTAGAAATATTTTTGAAAGATTTTGAAGACACAGTAAGGCAACTCAAAGCCGCAAATGCAGACATCAAAGATGAAGATGTAGTTTGTAGTTTTCTGTTAGCCATGCCAAAGGGTTTCGAAACAGTCATAACAGTTTTAGAAAATATGGATCCGGCAGATTTGACGATAAGCCTAATAAAGTCAAAGTTAAGAAGTGAAGTTGAAAAGAAACAATCAATAGCTGATGCAAATACTAAACAAAGTATGATTGATTTACACAAACCTAATGCGTTCATGATGAACAAAGAAGAAAATAATGGAATATGCCATAAATGTGGTAAAAAGGGACATTACAAAAATGAATGTCCAAATTCAAATAATTCAATGAAAGATGGTTTTGGAAATAGAGGCAGATTTCATCAAAATGGTTTTACAAGAAGAACAAATGGAAGATATGGTAGAGGCAGCAGTCGAGGCAGTTTTCAAAGGAGAAAGTATGGCGATTATGAAAGTTCACTAGGAGGTAATGGCAGAAATGACAGAAGAAATTTTGAAGGTAACTATACTGAGAATATCAATGAACAAGAGGATTCAATTCGTTTCATGACTAATGATGAAAATGATACAAAAATTATTTATGGAAATACTAATGAATGTTCATTTTATATAGATTCTGGTTGTACCGACCATTTAGTTAATGATAAAAGTTTATTCACTGATTATTTAGAACTAAAAGATCCTATAAAAATAGCAGTAGCTAAAGATAAAAATATGTGGATAAGAGCAATGGAAAAGGAAATTGAATCAATAGAAAAAAATAAAACATGGACTAGAATAAGGAAACCAGAAGGAGTAGAAATTTTGAATACAAGATGGGTTTTCACTTCAAAGGTTTTAGAAGAGAAGGAAGAAGACAAATAAAAGGCGCGATTAGTGGTGAGAGGATTTGCGCAAAAAGACTCATTCAATTATGATGAGATATATTCACCAGTAGCGAAAATGTCCACAATTAGATTGATTTTATCTGTTGGAAATCATTATAAACACTATTTTAAACAGCTAGATGTCAAGACCGCATTTCTGAATGGAGACTTAAATGAAGATGTATATGTTTATCCTCCGCAAATGGTTGAATGTGATCCTGATTGTGTACTGAAACTGAATAAAGCTTTATATGGTTTAAAACAAGCTTCGAAATGCTGGAATACGAAAATTAATAGTCACTTGATAGATATGGGTTTTGAAAGATCAAAAACTGATTATTGTTTATATATAAAAGATTTTGGAAAAGATGAAATGATGTATTTACTGTTATATGTGGACGATATTATAATATCAGGATTAGATTATGAAAAACTTGAAGATTGCAAGAACAATTTAATGAAATATTTTGAAATCAAAGATAAGGGAGAATTGAAAAATTTCTTAGGATTGGAAATTGAGTATAGAAGGAATGAAGGAATTTTAGAAATCAGCCAGCAAAGATATTTGAAGGGAATTTTGAAACGTTTTAATTTTGAGAGTTGCAATTCTTCATCAACTCCCATAGATCCAAAATTCAAGATCATTTCAAATGATAATCACAAAAGGTCTTCACAGAACTCAATTTTATTCAATTTGTAATAAGATAGGATTACAATTCAGAGAGGGAATTTAAATGATGTTTATTTTCTTTATTTTAGTTTTAATGATATGGTTATGAAAAGCATTAAGAGAGGGTGTTGTGAAATAAGTATTTTTAGTAATGCTTTTCCTATTGTTTGTTTTGTGAGGATATTTTTAATTAATAAGTAATGTAGTATGTCATGCTTTTTATTTAAGATATGTATCTATGACAATGAAAGAGATTAGTTTTTGTTAGATGATGCTTTTGTGACAGTAAAAGTTGTTGATAATATAAATAAAAGGCGATTGTTGTATTCATTGAATTATTTGAAGAAATAAGATTATAATTACAATTAAAACAATAAACACTTACCTAAATATATGATAAAATAAAGTTAGTTCTAAAAAGAACTGATTTTATGGAAAAATTAAAATAATTTAATTTTAATATAACAACAGAGCAGTAGTAATTAAAATCATTAAAAACCAAGATATTAATTTGAACAGAAAATAACAAAACATGTGCAGCGTAAAAATTATGTTCTACGTTTTTGGTTAAACCAACATATCCAAGCGACTAAACGAACCGTGACGTCACAGCCTGAACCTAAGTTGAACCAGTGGTTAAACCAAAAGTCTCGCTTGGGAAGGCTTAAGTACTGAGTGAATTATCATTGCATTAGAATAACATGAAAAAGAACAATGGAAATGTCAGCGTAAGAATTAATCAACTCTCAAGATATTTGAGAAAATTGCATTAACCAAGTAACAATGTGATTTTCAACTGTTTCAGATACTTTTTGTTTTGTAACAGGAAAAAGTAGATGAAGAAAAACTGAATGAAATTTTTGGTTTTTACACTTATATTTTGTAGCGCGTATTTGTTATTATAAAATGAACTTGTTTTGTGGATGAATCCGCACCATGACTGATACTAGTCTCTATTCTGTGCCTCTATTTTAGAGTGACAAGTTTCATTAATTGTGATGAATGAAAACAAAAACTCAAATTATATTCAACTACTGAATAAGCTCAATATTTGATGTGACTTGTAAAAGCTCTCCCGAAAAATTACAACCTACTACTTCCTAAATTAATTTCGTGTTATTATTGTTTTCGTTATATAAAAGTGAAATCTGATGAATGCACCATATGGTGAAATGCTGCGTCATAGGTTCAATTATTGTAATATAATCATTAAAATCAAACAAGTGTTTTTCTATTCTATAAATACTTAAATAATATTGATATTAGAAGTTAAGTAACGTGCCGCAATAGTAGATTATTATTTTTTTGGAGAAAGTTCTAACTCGAAATTTACCTTCAATACGCTAACGAATTCAGGTTGTCAGTAGTTGATCAACAGAAAAAGGTTTAGCTATCTTCATTATATGCAGTAGACAAGCAGAATATTTCCGTACCTTGAATATGGTTTTTGCTTTACACACTCGATACAGTTGTACTAAAGAGAAACAGGTTGTTACTCTGAGAAAAATCTCTGCTTCTTTAACGATTCATTTTCAACTGAGGAAATCTACATTTCAGGAATGTATTTTTTGTGAAAGAACAGAAGCATTATAATTTTCTCACAATTTCGAGTAAATTGTCAGGATATGGCTATAAACCAATTGGGTTCCTACATTCAAAAGGCAATGAAAGGGCAGATTTATGGATGATGAAACTCAGACAAGGCGGATTGTTAAGTTCATGCAGACATTATAGAACAATGTCTATTTTTGGGTTCCTCAAGATTAATTTGTATACGTTGGATTATGAAAAAACGCAAGGATATAAATAAGGAAATATAAATACTATTTATGAATAAATGGATTACTTGAAATCAGAGAACGCATCAAATTCGTGTTCATCGTTCTTCTTAGTACTAATTTATGAAGATTGAAATAAGAAGTCTCCAAAATCACGGACTTATGAATATCAACTTGGTCTTTCTAATCGTTGATGTATTCATGTTGAGAGACTTATAGTGATCAGAAATAATTTGATGATTAGAACATTTTCAACTACCTCGATATAAAACTTTACTACTTAGATGTATTTAAAGAATCACAAAATTTGCCTATTTCACCTTGTCGACTATAAACCTAACAATTTTTCTCACATAATGAAGCAGTAAAAAATTGATTTCATGAAGATAACTTATGTTTTCGTTTTCTCTTTTACAGTTCACAGAGCAACATTCTTCAGAAATGAAAAAACAAAACATACATTTCGGTGTTGATTCGTCAACGTGCAGTATTTCCAATCCTTCATATTCTAAACTTCCTTCAATTCCAGTGGAAAATGAAAAAAATTGAGCTTCAGATATTTATTTCAGACCTGATAAAAGTATTGAGAATATGATATCAACTGCCAAGGACCGAATTACGATGGAAGAACCTTCCGTGAATTATATAAGAAAACTAAGAAAATATTCGCCAATAGTAATAAAAGAATCCATCCTTTCACAAGAGTTCTATTCACTAGTTATAATACCATCTCGCCACGGTTTCAGTACTTACTGAAATGTAAATTACAAATAATCTATAAAAATTTATGGTATTGAGATGAAATAGTTATTTTTGCTTTGTTTTCATATATATATTGTTATTATTCTCAGAAAAATTTCAGATAGTTTTTGTATATATTGAGTTAAAACACGGTAAGGTGAAGTAAATATATTTTTCTTTCATTTAGACAAACAGACAAATGTAAAGAAGAAGACGGTTTATAAAATATTGAAAAAATAAATGCTACAGAAAAAAATAAATGTTCACATTGAATTTTATATTTACTTTTATTTTCATAATAGATTGTTACAAGCAATATAATTTTATTTTGCAAAAACCTATCTGGATAAAATTGTTTACTCACAATCGATCGGTAATCGATGGTTTTCTTACCTTCAGAACAGTCGGGAAGCGCTTCATTACATACTTCATACTTTCCCGGCGAGCAAATCTCACTTTCCCGGCTAGCAAATCTCACTTTCCCGGCTAGCTTGTGTCACTTTACCTACTAGCATGGAAATAAATCAGAATTAACTTGATATTCATTTAATTTAAGAAGAAAAAAAACTATTTGGAATTATAAATATTAATGGTAACATTCGAATTATGATTACTATTGACCGTTAAAGCAAGACCTTGTTGATTAAAGTTATGAGTTTCAGAATTCGATGATGATGCCGATTTTCAGCATTAGACAACATATTAGCTATGTTTACTTGTCCACGCAACATAACCTTCAGCCACGGTACTAGATTTCCACCCCCCTAATCTCTTCAACTGTAGAATGTCTCCACCTGTATTTGCTAATAATATCGCTGAAGTACGTCTGAAACAATGTCCTGTGAACCCAGAATATTTTCTAGTTTCAAAAAGGTTGCAATTTTTTTGGGAAAACTTCCGATATAATTATGCCCGAAAGGCTGTCGTGTAACTTTGCCAAACCTCATTTGTAAGAACAACCTTTCACAGTCGATGTTGTTGCACATGTCATAGTATTGTTTCACTACTTTCATCCATTCCGGTTTTGTAATCACAAATGTACGCGAGGAATAGGTTTTGGTTATTGGAATCGTTATTATGACCCGATTTTCTAAAATTTTGAAATCATTTATTTTCATTTCTAGAAGTTCATCACCCCTGCAAGCTCCGGAAATGCCAATAATCAAAGCAACTTGAAAGAAATTTGCACTTTAACATTTTTAATATGCACTAAAGAAATTAAAATGTTACCTTTTGAGGGAGATATTCTATTGGAGCATCGTTTAGAGATTTATTGATTTTTGCTTCGGAAAGAACACTTGATTTCTTAGCTTTTCATCCCACATTCTGCCTTTTCAAGTATGCTCGCAATTTTGCATAATTACTTATGTCAACATTATGCCTAATATTTAATAGTGTTCGTAGCATCGAGTTCCTTGACCATAATGTACTGGCTTCATTCTGATTACTCAATTCACCAAAATAGGCAAGGAGCACAGTCTCAGAGGTGTGCAGCGCACCTTTAGCCACGCACCAGTTAATATAATTTTCGTACGTATTCACATACCTTCCTCTGCTTTTCACAGGAACAAGGCCTTTTGATGCTAGTTCTGCAGCTACTCGAAGTTCTGGTGGTGTGGATTCAAATTCGCAGTCAGACATTTTTCGTTTATATTGTTAAAAATTAAATTGTGCATTATGACTCAACTGTCAGATGGAATCTATGGTTGAATCAACTAACTTTTTATGTTGCCTAATTAATACAAGTAATAATTATTATCAAAACGTGTAGAGCAAGATCCCAGGGCCGCCAGA
>JARQZK010004843.1:0-11865 GCA_030704885.1 Cynegetis impunctata
TACTTTCAATTAAGGTGACGAATAGTATCTTGAGTATATTGCCATTGATGAATTACTGAACGAAGCTAGTTTATCGTAGCCGGAGCTACTCCGCGGATCGCGGACTCGCCTACAGCATGTCCCACACATGCTCTATGGGGTTGAGATCAGGCGAATATGCTGGCTAGTTTATTTTGTTAACACTTACTTCCACGAGGTAGTGTGTGACACAAATTGCTGTATGTGGCCAAGTAAAAATTACATTTCATAACGTAAACCGTTGATGAAGTTCATTTCGTTCTTCAAAATGAACTAGTACACTTAAAGGCATGAACCAAAAAACAAAATGTTGGAAAGGAATGGTTCTCAAGAAAAACTAGTATTTCGAAAGAATTTGAACTCGAAATCACTCCACAGGATGTTTTAAAATTAGGGCTTAAGAACAAACTTCTCCTTAACTTCGTATATTGCCCAATAAGCCAGCATCTAGCAAAATACTGAAGGTGCAAGTTAAAATAGATAATGTTATCTACAGTTTGGTAAAAAATTTTGAAAATCGAACTAAAAATGAAGAAACTATGAGACCTCATATTTTGCCAAATATTAACTTGTTGCGTTTTTTTTGCACCTGAGTATATACATATATATGTATATATATATATATATATATATATATATATATATATATATATATATATATATATATATATATATATATATATATATATATATATATACCTATATATTGAAATTATTCAAGTCACTAATGGAATATGTGAAGCAATAATCAATATGTTTTTATTAATGAATGAAGAAATGTCCACAATATTATAATATGAGTAAATATCATCAATTGTTGAATGAATTGGTACTGCATGTTTTACTGGTATCATTTCTAATCACTTAAACAGTTTCGGGGGTAATATTTGATGATTAATGATTCCATAATATTGAATTAAATTAAATCCTTAACGTAGTTAATAATAATTGAATTTCATCTGTCATTTCGATAAGTAGAATTAGATAATTTGAGAGTTCTGCTTCTAGGTTTATTTACGTTTTCATTTGTTACAATGTCGTTTGCAGATTTATCATAAGAAATAAGCTGTACTATCTGTAACGTTTGGAGATTCCATTTTTTTTCACGTGTTTATGATTATGATAAAGCTAGTCCTGCGGAGGAGTTTATGGACTTTATAGTGCATTTAGGATGAGCTTGGATCGGAGAATATAAATGTTAGGACGAGAAGTAGAAGGCTTTGCCGAGGTCTTCATTTTCTTTAGTATCTGAAACAATATATAGTTTCAGTTGATCGAAATCATAAGTTTTTAGTTTAAAATGAAATAAGCGTAGAGTTACGGTATTATTGTTGTGAGTTTTTTTCAATTTTATATGGTCCTTATAATAATAATTTCCGTTAATTTATCGCTTGGAAGATAAAACGTTTGGTATTTTTTTTTAATATTTTCATAATGATTCGCGTTCTTCGTAATTTAGATGATCCGTGCGTATATTTTCTAGAAAGCATTGCTTTTATTTTGATATTCATATTCAAAATTCGTGAAATTTATGCACTTTTGAGATTTTATTTCAATAATTTCTAGTGATGGTCTAACGACAATGACGCTTTTCATATTTAAATTAAAGATAGGAAGAGTTGATATGTAGTTATTGTTGTTTATCAGGACGCTTGGAATTAAGACGTTTTCTTTTATTGTTGAGTGCTGTATTAATCTGCTTTGTATATTGTTTACGACATCTAGTCGCAAACGAATTCGCATCGTGGAGGAATTGTAATCTATGTTTTGATACCATTGTTGAATTGTATTTCATTGTTGCAAAAAAAAACGCTATTGTTTTCGTAACTGATAATTCCTTTATGCGTTTTAAAAAACATCCAAGGGGGTTTGTATCTTCGCAGCATTGATTACGGTGAATTCATGAGTTATCTTAATATTATTATATTCAAGGTTAAGAGATGAAGTTCCTAAGCAATTTATTGGCATATTTGGATTGATTCCGATTAATTGAATTATCTTTTTAGTATCAAGGGCCGTTTTATTAGGGATTAGCGATGTATGCTTCATTATTAAGACAGCGGCTCCAGTATCGATTAATAATTTGATTGTAGAGGTTGATCTATATTTGAAGAAACATTACTAAAAATTGGATCCGACATTTCACACTTGAAACGATTTATCTTAGAATTATACTCCTTTTTTCTACATTCCGAAATTAGATGACCTTTTCTTTTACAATGATTGCAAAATTTTTCATCATGAGAGTTTTGATGTGACGTAGATGGGTAATTGTGCATACTATTATTATTATTAGGATGACTTCTGCATTCTGAAATTAAATGTCTTTTCTTTTTGCAATAATTACAGAACTCTTCATATACAATTTGAGGATTGAATGTATTATTATTTGTATTTGAATAATTTCTTATTTTATTATATGAGTTGTACCTATCTATGATTTGGATTATTTTGAACATTCCTTCGGTTATACTTATTTGAAATTTTTGTACGAGATAAATGTTTAGATTTTGTGTAATTATGAAATTTTTCTCCGTGCAATGGAATATGCTTCAATGAATAATAAATCTACGTAATACAGTTTACTGAATTGCTTTCTTTAAACCAGTTAATTCATTTTGATTTTGACAGTTACTTATTTCAGACTTGAAAAAGTCAAAAATATTTTCATGTGGAAATTTTTTTATTGTTTCTGATTCTTCCGTACTTGTCAAGATGTTTTGTATAGCTATGAAATTGTCTGAGACGTTCTTTTAATTGAGCCCAGGAAGTACTTTCAGTTATTTCAATTTCATTTACAACATTAGTTGATAATTGGGAATGTACAAAAATAAACTTGAGATTTGACGATGAGTTTCTAATTGACAGGTAGAGTTAGCATTTTGAATAAATGTATTGAGTTCGGTGCGATCCCCAGGAAATTGTTTAATGAATTTAAATAATACGTTTAATGGTACCCCTTAATTTTCATCTTCAGATATTTATCAATATTATTAGATTATTCAATAAATAAAATAATTGGAAAGACTAACTTGTATCTATAGTCTTGATTAATTGCTTCTTGGAGCGAACTATATGCTCCTTTGAGCGAATTGATGCTTCGTTGAGCGAACTGAGATGCTTCTTTGAGCGAATTAATGTTTCTTTGAGCGAATTGATGCTTCGTTGAGCGAATTGATGCTTCGTTGAGATGCTCCTTTGAGCGAATTGATGTTTCTTTGAGCGAATTGAGATGCTTCTTTGAGCGAATTGATGTTTCTTTGAGCGAATTGAGATAATTCTTTGAGCGAATTGATGCTTCGTCGAGCAAATTGATGCTTCGTTGAGCGAATTGAGATGCTTCTTTGAGCGAATTGATGCTTCGTCGAGCGAATTGATGCTTCGTTGAGCGAATTGAGATGCTTCTTTGAGCGTATTGATGCTTGTTTAAGCGATTTCGATGCTAGATTATTCATTAAATAAAATAATTGGAGAGACTAACATGTATCAATAGTGTTGATTGAGTGCTTCTTGGAGCAAACTATATGCTCCTTTGAGCGAATTGATGCTTCGTTGAGCGAACTGAGATGCTTCTTTGAGCGAATTGATGTTTCTTTGAGCGAATTGATGCTTCGTTGAGCGAATTGATGCTTCGTTGAGATGCTCCTTTGAGCGAATTGATGTTTCTTTGAGCGAATTGAGATGCTTCTTTGAGCGAATTGATGTTTCTTTGAGCGAATTGAGATAATTCTTTGAGCGAATTGATGCTTCGTCGAGCAAATTGATGCTTCGTTGAGCGAATTGAGATGCATTCTTTGAGCGAATTGATGCTTCGTCGAGCGAATTGATGCTTCGTTGAGCGAATTGAGATGCTTCTTTGAGCAAATTTGATGCTTGTTTAAGCGAATTAGATGCTTCTTTGAGCGAATTGATGCTTCGTCGAGCGAATTGAGATGCTCCTTTGAGCGAATTGATGTTTCTTTGAGTGAATTGAGATACTTCTTTGAGCGAATTGATGTTTCTTTGAGCGAATTGAGATGCTTCTTTGAGCGAATTGATGGCTTCGTTGGGCGAATTGATGCTTCGTTGGGCGAATTGATGCTTCGTTGAGCGAATTGAGATACTACTTTGAGCGAATTGAGATGCTTCATTGAGCGAATTGATGCTTAGTTAAAGCAAATTAGATGCTTCTTTGAGCGAATTGATGCTTCGTTGAGCGAATTGATGCTTTGTTGAGCAAATTTATGCTTCGTTGAGCGAATTGATGCTTAGTTGAGCGAATTGAAATGCTCCTTTGAGCGAAATGATGTTGTTTTTGAGCGAATTGAGATGCTTCTTTGAGCGAATTGATGTTTCTTTGAGCGAATTGAGATGCTTCTTTGAGCGAATTGATGCTTCGTTGAGCGAATTTATGCTTCGTTGAGCGAAATTGATGCTTAGTTGAGCGAATTGAAATGCTCCTTTTGAGCGAATTGATGTTTTTTTTGAGCGAATTGAGATGCTTCTTTGAGCGAATTGATGCTTCGTTAAAGCGAATTAGATGCTTCTTGAGCGAATTGATGCTTCGTCGAGCGAATTGAGATGCTCCTTTGAGCGAATTGATGTTTCTTTGAGCGAATTGAGATGCTTCTTTGAGCGAATTGATGCTTCGTCGAGCGAACTGATGCTTCGTTGAGCGAATTGAGATACTACTTTGAGCGAATTGATGCTTAGTTAAGCAAATTAGATGCTTCTTTGAGCGAATTGATGCTTCGTTGAGCGAATTGATTCTTCGTTGAGCGAATTGATATGCTTCTTTTGCTTGGACATCCTCTGGTCCGGTGGACTTCGTAGTACTTAGATGCCCGATGGTCCGGTAGAATTTTCATTTCCTAGACGGAGAGTCGTACGAATTCGTTTCTGTTAAGAGTTGATACTCACAGGGTAAATCTTCTCTGGATTTTCTGACCCAGATTTCACTTTACCCACAAGTTGATGTGACTATCCTGCATTTCTGACAGCAGTTTAATATTATATTCCTCTGGGGCACTTCTCAGAGTAAAACATTTGTACAGGGTGGTTACAATAACCTTTTGATACCAGGGCAGCTTTATTGAAGAAAAGCTCCGTAAAACTTTCAGGTTGAGCACTTTATTTCAGGAAAGGACCAAAAACTTACACTTTAATACGTTGCACTATTCATAATCATTTGAATGTTGCACTATTTATGATTGGTTTCACTTTATTGGATTGGATTAGTTGAATTATAAGACATTAATCAACACTGAACTGATTTATTATACGTAGATGAATAAAATAGAACTGATTAACATTATTAATTAGACGTAGAAGTACAAACTGGTATTACGACGGGCATAACACGGGATCTGAACTTTGAATTAACAAACAAGCATTAAGATGTGTAAAGCACGAAGTAATCTATTGGACTAAACTTTGTAGGATTGCTCTGACTTATATACCTGTTGTATAAATGCTGAGCTAAGTAAGCATAAATGAGCTAAAAAGAACAATAAGGAACAATGGTGTTATTGTTAGGAGGGTTCACAACAATACACCAAAAATAATTTACCTTTATTGTTCTTACGAATGTATGCATATTAGCCAATATTGGGATCTGAAGTTCCAACTGGCGCACTCTGGCGGCCAGATAGATGAAGTTTTTATTTCCAATGTTAACATTATGTAGCTGCATGCACAAGTTTCTGATTTCACACAAATTACGGCGTAAAAGGTGAAAAAACTAGTCTACAGAGTACTGTTGCGCGAAAAGTTGTAATTCAAAAGCATATACAAAGTCTAGTGTTAGCTTTCGTCGGTTTCCAAAGCTAGACAAATATTTTGCAGAGAGAGAAAATTATTTTGGAAAAAAAGTAAAAGATTGATTTATTGAAGATATTGAGAATCAATCTGAAGAAAAATCACACAATTCCGGGAATAACGATGTGCTTCTTTGCAGTTTATAAAAGTAAATTACATTCTTCTAGGTAATTGACCCCTATGATTGAAATTCAGTTTAGTTTTCTTTATTATCGAAAATTCAAAGATGCTGCAGTCAAAAGGAGAGGATTGAAGGTGATTGCTGAAACTCAAAAGGACGAAAGTAGTTTCACAAAAAAAATTGTTAGCCTCGATATCAAGAAATTCAAGGATTCTGAAGTGCACGTAAATACTTCAAATCAGGAAAGACAGAGTTTTAAATATTCAATTGACCTAAAGCAGTAAAGTTGAAATGCCAGCCATCAACTCTCTTCAAAATTTCTTAATTCATATCATTCTACTTCAAATTTGTCAGATTTTATTGTAATCATAATAAATATTATTATTGCTTTCTATTATATTCATGTTATTTCCATGTCAATATATACAGTGAGTTTTTGTTATTATCCTTTTGTGTGAAAATTTTATTCTTGATAAAAATTGGTGGATTTCGAGAGACTGGAATTTGAGATGTCAAAATTCTGAATTTCTGAACGGTGTACCAGGTGTCTGATTAAGAGAGGTAACCTGCTGTATCTTATAAAACTATTCGCCGTAGAGACTTGCAATAAAAAATGTTATAATTAAAGTGGCTAAAAGAATATCCTGAAAATTATTTTCAGGTTTCCAAGATTGCTGCTAGGGGCGTAACCGCAATCAAAAAATTTTTAAAGTGATTTTTTTCTGAAATACAAACAAAAAAAAATATATATATACTATATAATATATATATATATATATATATATATATATATATATATATATATATAGCATATCTATGAGTGTGTGAGGGTGATACTGAGGTTGCTGTATTTAAACTCCAGTGAATTAATTTGTCGAAAACTTTAAAGTGACTCTTTATTGAGCAGATTATTAAAAGAGTGAATCTGGTTCTTGATGTGTATAAGATGATACATCAACTTACTCCGAAAATATCCTAGCGAGTTATTAGTTACTCGTTTTAATATGCCTTCTCAGGCGTACTACATATTTTTGATATATATTTTATACAAAAATCCGTCCTAATGGGATCTTTACTTGTTAATGGAGTAAGCATGTTTAATGATTTGCCAAAGGAAATAAAGGAGTCAAAAAATTTGTATGCTGCTCAATAAAAATATATGTGAGTATCTTAAGTAAAGTAAATTAACTTTATATAACATATATGTATGTGTAAAGACCAATATTGTACATCGTGTAGCAATGTCTAAATAAACTTTTCATTCATCCATTCATATATAATATATATAATTCAATTGAAGACGATGTGTTTCTGTATATAACTACCATCAACAACATTTTCTACTTTCTGAATCGAGATCTATATAAAAACAAACAAGCAAATGAAAAAAATCAAGAAAAGTAATCGTAAAGGAATTGTTTGTTATTTTGACGTTTGAAACAATCTAAATTTAGAATTATCTACACGGCAAGGAACTATGATGGTAACGCAATACAGATCTACATAATTCTAATGAGAACTCGAATGATTTTGGAAATACTGAAGTTCGTATATTCGCCGTATATATCGCCGCAATGCATTTTGCTCTGAAAAACGGCTTTAGTGATGGAGCTCTACTGCTCACGATTTTTTTTCATTTTTAGCAATAACCGGTAATTTGAGTTTGAAAACTGACTTTATAAACAGTTAAAATTTCGTCACTAAACAATGAGTACAACACAGGATATAATAATAAGAGTCAGACTACTGATTCATACACGAATTTATTACTGAGGCACACATTTTTTGATTTTTCAATCTCCGTCCACAAATAACTGATTCCTTTCCACTGCTCTTGAAAATTAATTGTGATTCACTAAGAATACTTGAAAAAAATGAAGTATATGATGCAATCTTATCCTTAAGGAATTCATTATCAGCTACAGATATATATGAACTTAACAGTATGTTATTCAAAGAAAACGCCGACCTGATTACCCCTCCTCTCACAATCATCATAAATTATTGTTTCAGTTCTGGTATTTTTCCCGATTCTTTTAAAATTTCTAAAGTTCTTCCTTTACTAAAAAAGGAAATGCTGACTGTTTAGAGAATTTCCGACCCATTTCCATTATACCTGTGCCTTCCAAAGTAATTGAAATAATCTTGAAACACAGGCTATATAATTACTTCGAAAACAATGCACTGTTTGACAATGCACAATTTGGGTTCAGAGGTGGTAGCTCAACAACGCAAGCGCTCTTGCAAGTTATAGCAGACGCCGTTGAGGGTCTTGAGGAGGGTAAAAATACTAGTATCACACTGTGCGACCTAACCAAGGCCTTTGACTGTGTATCTCATGAGATACTGATTTGGCAAAACTCAATCACTATGGAATAAGAGGTATTCCACTGAAACTGTTCGATTCGTATCTATCTCAGAGAAAACAAGCTGTCTCTATCAATGGTATTGTGTCTGACCCAGGACATATTGAAAATGGTGTGCCTCAAGGGTCTGTTTTGGAGCCACTATTATTTATTATTTACATTAACGATTTTCATCTCTTTTTACTGCCGAATGACTCTGTCTTATTTGCTTACGAAACTTCTATTATAAACTCTGCCAAGAATATCAACACTCTCGAACAACTTAGTCATGGATACTGGAACTGACAAGCTAATAAATGGTTTACAGCGAATAAATTAAATCTGAATCAAGCCAATACACAATCTTTAACCATCTCTTCACTTATCGAAGTCACACAGGGTTTATCAGTTTGAAATTATTAGAGGTATTTACTTGATGACAATTTGTCTTGGGTCAGTCACATACATTATTTATGTAGAAAATTGTCAAGTATAATCTTCATGCTTCGAAGACTGAAACGAATATTAAGTTTCACAGCTCTTAAAATTGCTTATTTTTCACTGTTTCATTCGCATATATGCTACTCGATAATTTTATGGGGGTCATCGTCCCATTCCACTAAAGCTTTCATCCTACAAAAAAAGCCATAAGGATTTTAACAGGAGTGGATAGGCGTGATTCCTGCCGACCTCTTTTTGCAAAGCTGGAAATTATGACTATTCCATCGGTTTACATTTATAGTTCCGTATTAGAAATCCACAACAAGAAAGATTCATTAACCAAAAATTCAGACCACCATAATTACCCAACAAGATCCGGAAATCTTCTAAGATGTCAACGATATAGGTTGAATAAATCTGGGGATAATTCGCTGGACCTTGACCTTTACAAAAAACTTTCAGTTTACTTCAAAGATCTTCCTCGGAAACTTTTCAAGAGTAGAGTGAAACATTTTTTCCAAACTCACTGTTTTTACTCTACTTCAGAATTTCGCAGTTTCAATTTTCTCTCAACTCTGAATTTGTTGAATGAAGCAGACTGATCTTACTCCTATGAGCACCGGTTTACGTGATTCCCACTAACACATTTTTGGATTGGTGGGTGTATATGTGTATAATTTTATTTTATTTTATATATGTCAAATATAATTGTGGATATGTGTAGGTATATCTGTTTCGTGTTCGCAAGCCATTTTAATTTGTTATTTTCATAGACTCATGAATGTATTGACTTGTGTAAATGCTGTATTGCATATAGCACCAATAAATTATCTATCTATCTTCAATTTCTCCCAACAAAATGATAGAAAAAATAAATGAACATTTTTTTAAAAATGTCGCTTGAAAATATAGTGCTCCTACGAAACTACAGTCGCAAATAATTAAATGAAAATACTGATGAAAAACAAAGTATATTGTTTCTCATTTATATTTTAAAAATTTATTATAACAAAGTGACGGACAAATCGATCCAATATTTAAAATCATAGAAACTCTTTTTTCTTTCATCTCAAGATTATGAAATTTCAACTCCTTCTCCATTTCTCATTGCTAAATCGAAATATATGATCACTTTTCAATTATTCATTTTGTTTCTCATATGAAGTAACTGCCATAGAAGAAAGCAAATATTTTATGTAACATTGATTTATGAAATGGATTGAAAATTGTATATTATTTCATTTGAGACTTCAAGAAAAACATGATAATATCTTCCAAAGTTAAACTGTTAGTTGAATTGGTATTATAGTTAATGCAATAATAATACAGTATAAACGTATAATAATAGGTTACAGACTAAGAATTAAAATTCAGAAGCGAATATTATTTAGACTATTTTTGGCACGGTGCCAAAGCACCAATGATATGCGATTCATTTACTTGCCCAATTCGATTCCCACTAATGATAAAAATAAGTTATTGATGCAAGAAATATGTATGTCGAACCTATAATCACTACTTTTGAAATTCGTGCTCAGGTTCATATACTTAAACCCAAGGTTTACGATTACTTATGTAGCATTAGTATGCGTGAAATCATTTATCATTTTCGATTCGAATTGGATATATGCTAGACATGTCCAGGTCAAAGTAACAATCAAATAAATATGGGTCTGCTGATGACCAGGGGCGGCTAGTCAAAGGAGGCTAAGGAGGCTAAGCCTCCTCCTCAATAATATTCCGTGTATCACTAATATATTATATTGAATAGTCAGCATTCAGCATATTCATATTAATCAAAATCATATTATTTTATGCACCTACCTTCCTTTCAATCTATATTATATAATATAATTTATTAATTAAGATAGAAGGTATTTACATTTACTGCATTTCATTCATTTCAAAATTTGTGGCAACGCTGCGGAAGGCTTAGAAAGGTATATTCTCAACGTTCATTATGCCTGCCACAGAAAAGCAAACAACGGTGCAAATACTCCGAATGAATACTTCATTGCAATAGAAAAGCAAAACACATGTAATGGCAACACCGATGGAGCCTGAGTCTCATAAAATGTCGACCAATCACAACTATAGAATTTCGCGTGACATCGAGTGAATTCGTTGGAATTGAATCGTAGTGTGATCGTAGTTACTAATGGCAGCGTGATTACTTATATTGCTCGCGTATTGTTTTAAAATGTGTTTGGTTACTGAAGTTAATTTTAAAAATTTCAATGGTGACTTAGTGGAATATTTGTTATCCCATAACTTTAGTGCACTAAGTTATGAGGATGAAGTTTTGATAAAAACATTGCGACCTACCCCTGAATTAAACAATTTGGTGTAGCGTAACAGACAACAAAACCGCGGTTTTAATACAAGGAATTATGAGAGACATCCTTGCCTAACCGGATCACAGGTAAAAATTAATTATTTTGTTGGCAGTGTTTACTTTTTACTAGGGAAAATGTCTCTGTTTGGGGCTGCTTAGGATTTGAGGATTTAATTCTATAGTTGAAAGTGAGTAATTTTTCAACCGATAAAGTAACTTTAAATACCGCACGCGGATTAATATCTTACTTACAAGATAAGGAATTTATATATTTTTTAAACATCTTCAAATTAATTTTTGAACAAACGGAAATAGTTTTTCAAATCTCACAGCACAAGTTTTCAGATGTAATTTACTCACGAAATCGGCTCAAGTTTCTTTTGGGAAAAATTTCAGAATTTCGTGCAGAAGTTTATTTAAAAAAACCATTTTCTGTATTTCAAACTACTGATGATACGACTCAATTTAGCCGAAAACGAAAGAAATTCAGTTACGCAGATATGGAGCATCACTATAAGCAAATATTTTATGAAATTTTGGATACTATTAGGGGTCAAATAGAAATAAGGTTCTCTGATTTGAAAGAACTGCATTTCTTCGACTTACTCAATAAAAATTTGTTTACCGGATTTTCGGCTAATTTTCCAGATAACCTTTTGGAAAATTTATGTCAAAAATACACTTTTTTTGATAAAGTGGCCATAAAAAGTGAACTGTGTGTTGTTTATAATGACAATAAAATTTTGGGACAAAATGAAAATCATGTGAGGACTATTAACTACCTCTTTGATAATGATTTGAATCAAGAT